>JAUJYS010003975.1:0-12459 GCA_033995665.1 Melogona broelemanni | reverse complement strand
CAACGATCGGCTGTGCTGGGAATCGAACCCAGATCCGCTGGTTGTGGAGCGAGCACGCTACCTCTCGGCCACAGCGGTGAGAAATTAGCCATGAAAAATAATTGCAACATAATTAATTCATATTTTAACAAATGTGCATTTCATTATTAAACAATAATTTTAAATTAAATAATTTTTTTAACTTTTTTATTTAATAATTTTAAAATTTACCTCCGGTTTATTTTTTCATTAAAAATGAAAACAAAATATTAGCTTGTGTGACAATTTTATAAATGCACTGTATATGTAATCCGAACTTGCTCATTCACTTAATTCTTTATCTGGATAAATTCAGTCCTATAAAAAAATGTCACCACATGGGACAATATTTCGGACAATCTTCTACGTCTGATTATGGCGACACTAGGGTTTCTTGATACAAATACTGTTGCTTGTAACTCTGAACTTTTCGCCAATAGTAGTAATAGTTTAAATTATGTATCTTACTGTTTTTGATGCCAACTAAAGGAATGTAGTGGTTTCGCCCGCTGCTACTCCACGCAATGCACAGGGGTTTATTCAATTCGCCGTTCTCGTCTTTGCAACTGGAATAAGGGACCAGCGCCGGCAAAAATGTGCCTAAAATAGGGTTAAACTATCACTGATTAATATGAAGATGAATAATATGATAAATATAATGCGAAACATTATGACAAGTATAAGATTAATAATATATTTATAACTAAATTAATTATTTTTTAGATATATTTAGTTGCAACTAAAAACGTCCGATAGATGATACACTTTGGGGTACAGAGGCAAGAGAAATAAAATTAATAATAACGGAAGCAAATAACAAATTAATTATTCACTTTTTTTTAGTGAGGAAATTCCCCTCATTGAGTGAATATTACTGCAGAAGATTCTGCACCCTTCGTGTTGCTTAGGCAATATGTTAAATGCATATTTTCACCAGTACCCCAGGTTCGAATAAACGAGAGCCTGCGCCGGAAATCGAATCCGGGATCGCCAACTCAGTAGTTTGTTGCCATACTCACGGAGCTAGATTGATCATACAATACTTAAATATACTTGGTATAAGCAAAAAAGTCCAATAGTTGAAGACAATTTTTATTTTGTGGGGAAATTTACCCTTCGTGTTGCTTAGAAAATGTGTGAAGGGCACATTTTCACCAGTACCCCAGGATCGAATAAATGAGAGCTTGCGCCGGGAATCGAACCCGGGACCACCCGTTCAGTAGAATGTTGCCATACCCACTGAGCTACTGGTACGTACACTTTAATCCAACCGCGAGCACGTAAGTTAATAAAATATTTTTACCCTCAAAATTAGAAAAGAAAATAATGAAATTGATTAATTGATAGTCGTATTTACACGTACTTACCGCAATAATCACCGGAACTTTTCATGCCGCTAAGCGAGTCCAGCAGGATGATGGGTCGTCGTAGAATGTTGGCCAATCCGAAGATGTGAATTAAGCGGAGACCGAGAATTTCGTACTCGGGCGGTATAAAATCGGGGCTGCACTCGTCGATGATCACCTTCCATTCAGACTGCCCGATAAAATCTTTTAACTGATGCTGAAATCGTGGGTATACGGGTTAAAAATCGAACTGAATTACTCGTTGCAACAACGAACGCGACTGGCAACATACATGTAATTTTTGAGATGAAAATAATGGATAGAAATGAAAATAGTTCCTTTGAAGAGAAACTAACTCAATGTCAGCCATAAGACCTTAACTAGCTAGAAAAATACTTCGCCACTTCAGGAGACAGGGTTGGAGTATACCTTGTACTTTTCTATATTCATTTCTAGGTGAATCTTGAGGCTGGTACGCAGCGGGTGCCAAAACAGCTCGCGGCCGACCAGCGCTCGCGACACGGCGTGCACCAGGCAGTGCCCGTCGCCGTCGGCGTGCAGTGGCACCAATCGCTCCTCCCCGTCGTTGTAGAGTTTCACTATTTCTAGCGTATCTGACAGGTGCTGCGCGCCGGCGTCGTCGCGGCCGTAGCCAGCCAGGTTCACGTGGTCGGGGTCGATTAGGAAGCAGCGTTTGCCCAGCACGCTGCAGTCGAACACCTCGCCCTGGTTCAGTTGAGTCAGTAGCTGCGCCTTGCCGGTGCTCTTATCCATGCCGTATCTATAAACGAGGGGGCGAAAAAGGCAAGACGAGAGGCGTCAACAACTTTAGTTCAAACTGGCGGTCGGCTACGCCCACAGGCAAGAGAAATTAAACTGATGGAAAAAGAGGACTGATTGTAACAATTAATAAAGGAAGTTGTTTTCGACCAGAGAAAACTAGGAAACGGCAACTTCTTGGATAATAAAAGATGTTTATTATATTATCTTCGAACACATATTACAATGATCATGAAACGAAAATTGTATTAGATATCTGTTAAGTTTCACAAAAAAATAAAACATTAGCAGATAGTAGACCACTTCTGTGGGCCTAACGCGTCTTCTCGCCCGAACAGCCGTTTTCGCGTGCGTGCATCATTTCCGGGATCACTTCTGTGGGTCCCGGAGACGAAATTTCGGCAATAAGACGAATTTCGGCAATAAGACGAAATTTAAAAGACGAAACTGACAAGGTGCCATTCGATTCGTCCATGATGTCCTCTGTAGTTGTTTCATCATGAAAACGCACCAACATTGTAATGTGACTAGCTGTGATTGTCATTTTAGCTTAAATTGTTTACTATCCTGTTCAATGTCTACATAGCTATCAGGATCGCTGGCTGCTTTTGACATTTTCTTGGTAAGATTCCTTGAAACGAAGTATTTAGATGCTTAAATTCGTGCTGGATGTACAATCACTAGAAAACATGAACTAGAAAAAAAACAAAATGTATTTTGATTAATGAAAAATTATGGGGTAACAAAATTTACTTTTAAAAAAATGAAATCTAAATCCCACACTTTTTTTCCAATGAGGTCTGTAGTTTTGTGCAGTTTTATTGTATGTACGAATTGCCTGAAAACTAAAACTTAATAATTGAAAAATGCAAAAAGTGAGTAGCGTTACCAGAGTTCAGTACTATAATACCATTTTAATTGATGTCAACTACTCGACTATATTTTGGTATTTTCCATTTTGAATTTGCTGCTTAGAAATGTTTATGGTTTAGGTTTTCAAATATAAAAACCTTACCTAACCTAAACCTAACCTGTTCATTGAACCGGAACGATTAGAAGATAAACGAGGACGATTTTCTAATCGTTCCGGTTCAACGAACTCTGTTTTTATATTTTATTCTATTTTGTTATTTATTCTATATTTATTTTATTCTATTGGACGATCTAATTTGTTAATTTGTTTTAGGTTTTATTTGATAAATCTCATAATAAGAGACAAGACCTGTCATCACACCAATATGGGGGAATTCACACACCCCCTTAGCTGTTTCGAAAAACCAACTATGAGGGGTGGGTATGTTTTTACATTTACTTGTAATTATTTTGACATAAAATCATGTCTACAAAAACCTAATTTATACAAAATGAGTTTTATACAGAACGCTTCTTTGAGTTGAGAATTTGCTACAAATTTGTGCGTTTACGGAATTTATATCGAATACACGCTGGGTATTTCAAATCAAAAAAACCGAAACAAAATAACTATTTCACAGGGAAAAGCGTGGAAACTTTTTGGTGTTGGTGGTCCCTTATTTGTCAAAAATTTCTCATGTACATGTGTTATTATTTTATGTACTTTTTCATGTGTTTTTGTATGTTTTGTTCTGACCAAGCAATTCATTTCAACGGATAGGATTCTTCGAATGTTCTCGACGTTAAAATCTAAGGGCCCCAGGGAGTCAAAAACCCTCTCTCCCCACAACCCCTTAATTTTACATCTCATCAACCACTTTTGCCGACGTCACACAGTGGCTTTCAAAAGTATAATAGGATATCGTTTCCGGAGGAGGGTGTATCCACGCCGCCATTTTTGTACAGTTATCATCTTTGGCTCTAAATTCGTAATTGCTCAAAGGAAATGATGAAATAAAATAAATGCGTAATATAAAGAAACATGCCAGAAACATTTTGCATTAAACAGTTAATCTGAACAGTGTCTAGAACAATTTTAATTATTGGGCAAGCCGGCACCAAGCTACCGATGACTGTTTGGCAGGCCGTCACATAGACCTTCTGGCCCTTCAGCAACAGAAGGCATACTTACCTGGCGCAGAGGTTAACGTTGATCACAACGGACGTTCCTCCAGGATGAGGCAATGACATGTGCACACCCGTCGTTGCTAAAACCTGCGATTGTCTCAAATGTGGATAACTCGGGCGTAGAATTTATGGTAGTGTGGGTATGGCGTTCGCGCTAACCTCTCAACAAATAATTAATTTCAGAACAATATTTTCACTTAGGACTAGTCGTTCTCCAGCAGTTTATTACCCCGTTTCCCAAACTCCTGCTCGCTATTAAATATGGCTCAGTCATTTTTTGGGGACACGAGTAAGAAATCGTCAAAACTCTTACGCGTTATCCTGGGGGTTTTACAGCTAAAATTATTTTACGCGTAAGAGAGTTTTGACATAGCCCCCATTTTTTTAGCTTTTTAAGAGATCCGTATTAGGCCGAGTGGTGAGTGTGCTCGATCGCCGACCAGTGGATCCGGGTTCGATTCCCGGTGAAGGCGATCGTTGGATCGCTGAACATTCTGCGCTGAGGAAGTCAATTGCAAACCACCTCTGTGTTCTGCCAAAAAAACTCAGGGGGCTTCTGCTTCCTGAAGTCACCAGGGTCCGGGGACGACGCGAGGGACACAACAACAAAGAAATTGAAATTGGTTCTAAAATGGGCTCCGCGATCCAAAAACTTTAAGGTTACTGGTCTTCACAATCGATTTACTTTTAAGCTAATTGACACCAAGGTCATTTGAGTTTGCTTTATGATTCTTCTTCAAGTTGTTGTATATTATTGAATACAAAATTTGTTATAATTTTAATTAATTGTATTTTATTTGATGTCAGGTTGTTTCTTCACATGTCCTGATCCTTGCTGTGTTTAAGCATTTTCGCAAACTCGACTTGTGATTGATGTTCCTTTATATTTTGTTGTTTACTAATTGTTCTTTAGAACGTCGAGAGTTATCAGATCGTTAACGTAATACGGGTCTAGTCACGTGTGTTAAACTCTGTTTTCAAATTATCATTTTAATTAACATTAATTTTTAATGTTAAATTTAGTTTCAATTTATTTATTTTTATATTAATGTTTTATTTATTTATACAATTTATTTTATGATCTAAATACTCTGAAGATTTATTATTATAATTAATTTAAGTTGAAACTCTGAATATTTTATGTAGTTCACAAAGCAAATGCTTGTTTGATAGAACATTTTTAAATTGTTCACAGTTTATAAAATTATTTGTTTTCTTTGTTTTAGACTTTTAACAGCTGTTTTCATGTATAAAAAATATAACAATTGACTGATAATATCTATGTTGCTTAGGCAGAAAAAATCGTTTCTAGATAAAATGGAAGTCGAAAATCGCCACCCGCCTCAATGTTTGTGACTATTGTGACCTGTAAATACAAAAATGTTACCTGGCAGTGCTTTGGCTATTTTTATTTTGTATAAAGCACAGAATGTCTCTATTCGCTGTTCTAATCACATTGCTGTTCGCACAAGATAAAAAAACCATGTTATACTTCGATATACGCTGTATGTACTTAAGACGTATAAGAATATGCAGAAATGTGTATATGTACTTGTATATACTAGAAATTTGCAATTTATGTATAAATCTATGCGATGTTTTCCAAACCCTGGTTTCAGCATCATTTCTATTTAATCACAATTCAGATTTTTCAGATGGGAAGACGCCATGTTTTCTGATTTTTATTTTATCCCTATTTTAAAGTGCTTTCTGTAAGCTCTTGTAATCTCAATGCAGTCTCAATGCAATCTCAATGCAGAAAGTGCTCAAATTTGTGTTCCGCTATCAGACAGCTCTTACGCTTAAAATTTTCATTCTTAACCTCTTTGGCACTTGAATGAACGGAGATGAATTGACAGAGATAATTCATATATGAAGAACTGGTTGGGTTTCAAATTGAAAATAATAAGAAGAAAAATAAAAATCGGATGCAGAGTATATTATTTATTACGGATACCGTCGTCGAAATTTTTCCACTGTTATTTCAAAGTTCCCGCTAATTCTTGCGTGGCGCTCTTTGCAGTGTAGTTCGTGCCGTTATTCATAGGTGGCGATACCAACCAAGGCGTTCACTTTTTCTGCCTAGGGGCCATGAACCGTCAGGACCTACCGCAAAAGTGAAAACAAATTATCAAATTTGCCCTTAATTCGACGCCAAATTGGGCATTACCGGTAATTATGTTCATTCCTTCCTTACTGTGGGTCCTTTATTTCATAAATTTGTGCTTGTGCTTAGGGTGGTAATGAGTCGAGAGTATTTTTTTAATGAGGAAGTCTAGGATCGGGCTGCGATAGATTGTCGATGATTATGACTAGATTCCGGTTGACACCCATAGTCTTAACTAGGATATATCTGCGACTAATCGTTATGAATAGTCGATTTGCCTCTATTTAATTACTCGAAACACTTTTGTTTATAATCTGGACGGCACCAACGAACTTAGCTTTCCGAGACGTTCCATTTGAGCTGTGTTTGTATCGGTTTTACCTTATCAGTTTTGAGGTCATATTGGTACTATTACCACTGATCGACGCCTACATTTTGAGATGAGGATGTCTTTGGCTAATCGCCCTGAAGAGACAATTTGCCTGCTCTTGCTAATTCGATTCATTTTTAATTTCGGGGGCGACTTGGCAAGTGTACCTGACAACCTGATACCTGTTCGGCTCTCATCGCTTGATCTTCTATTATCCGAGGAAGACGTACCTACCTACTAATTTCTCTTGCCGAATGGCGGTCAGGATGTGTGTCGGGAATCGAACCCGCGGTCAGGGGCGTATTTAGTCCATCCACCACTCGGTTACCAATGCCACCACTCGGTTTCGATTGTTGAGCCATGTCTTAATTTTATTTTACGACTATTTTTTTAGCGCATCATGACTTGTGGTAATTCCTGGCATTGAGATACCACCAATTGCATAGCTTGGAAATAGTCCTGTTCATTAGACTCGTCAAGGGTTCTAGTATTTGTGCTCTCGAGGCTACGAGAGGTTACCAAGATGACGACCGAGAAGGTGAGCCTGGCCGACGCCCTGTCCAACGTGGACGTCCTGGATGAGCTGCCTCTGCCCGACCAGCAGCCGTGCATCGAAGCCCAGACCTGCAGCATCACCTACATCGCCAACTTCGACACCAATTTTGAGGATCGTAACGCTTTCGTCACCGGTGTGGCTCGTTACATCGAAGAGGCCACTGTCCATGCAGCCCTGGTACGATAGCATCTCGTCATTTAACGTCAATATAACGACGGCGTCTCGTCAATTATTTATTTTTAGTTCGCATATTGTTTTACCGGGAATGACAGGGAAAATCCTCGAGAATTTGGAAAAATCAGGAGAAATTCTTGGTTCTTGGTTGGTTAGTCAGATCTGGGACTGGTTTTAACAGCAGGGTGTCGTCTCAGGACCCCGACCCTCGATCCCCCGACACCTGCAGTTGTTCTTGGCAGAATACAGAGGTGGTTTGTACCATTGCCTTCCCCCGCGCAGTACTACGAGCCAATCCAACGATCGCCTGCACTGGGAATCGAACCCAGATCCGCTGGTGGGAAAGCGAGCACGCTACCTCTCGGTCATATACGGATATACAAAGGCAAATAAGCAATTGTTATCTTATGTTGTGTAAATTGCTTTACTTTTTGTAATTGTAGAACACATTTTCTTTGACTTGCGAAAACGCAATTAGATGTAACCCAACTAAATTTTACAACCTGGCACACTTTTGTGGCGAAAAAACTGAAAATTATGCATTTTATATTTCTTTACCAGGAGGTTACCAGTGCCAAATTCATGATTTTAAATACATTTAATTCGTCTCGCAAATAGCATTGAAAAAATCATAATCACTGCCATTAAATTGAAATTGGCTGGACCCCATTTCTCGTCCTTTGTACACGAAACTCTAATACCGCTTTATGAAACGTAGATTCGATAGTAGCAAAGATTCATCGGATTTATCCAACCGATCGTTGGCTAACGTTCAGTGTGTCGAGCACGAATGCAGCTAGTTTGGCGCCTGATATATGAGGGGGCCAAGACCATTATTTGTCAGAAGTTGTGCGTTAATTAGTTTCCTATAAGCTCCCGCGAGCATATATACACGTATGTAAGCGAGCAGGAGAGAGAGAGAGAGAGAGGTATTTTAGCTAACATCGCGCGCGTGAAAATATTCAAGGCTTCTCGCGCCACACACACTCGTTAGGGGCTTGGCGACCGCAGCGCCGATTCGTTACCTACTATTTTAATTACGCGCGCACCTCACTGCACGCGGACACCGTTTATTATCCGCGGGAGGGGGACATCCAAGCGGGCGGCCCGTGGTGTAACGAACCCACAATTTCGATTTTATTTTCCTCCGGGCCTCACCCCCCCCCCCTCACAAGCCAGCCATAAAAATGCGAGTAACAGGAGAAAACCTAACTGATTTCGCCGCATGAGAATGTTTATTGAGCCGAACATTTTTATTTTTTATTTTCGGAAAGTTAAATATACTTACTGTACTTGTAATATCATTTCGTTCGCTGTTTCCGACACGCAGAGTAAGCAAACAGAATCTCTCGTACATGTAACAACAGAGTTGGGCAAGTTACTTTTTAAAAGTAACTGAGACAATCCTCGTTACTAATCAATAAGACGAAGACGTTACAGTTACCGTTACTAACAAAATGAAAGTAACTGAACCTCTCGTAATTATAAAAATTGTAACTGACCAAAAAAAAAAAAAAAAGACCGTCGTGAGAAAAAAAAAGTACCGAAACAAAAAGTTGTACAGTTACCAAAAAAAAAAGTAGCTAAACCGTTACAAAGTTATTCAAGCATAAAAGTAACGCCCTCCGTTTTAGAACGTTACTCCCCAATACCATGTAACAGTCTATGGAGGTCATTGGCCGCCCCTTTGTTTTAATCCTACACCTCTTTGCATATCGTTTTATTGACTCGATTAAACGCTAGGCGACGGCGGCAGGTGTTCGCAATTGTCTCGATGTCATTTGTGGGTGGTAACAAATAGGGGGAGGAAGTGGGGTGGAGGGGCTGTTAGAGGGGACAAGGAGAACAGTTCAAAGATGGTGTAAACGGTCTCTCGTCGCGCGATCGCTGGCTTGACGCCTACTCTCAAACTATCTGCGCACCCCTCACACAAATATGGCGCCAAATTTATTGCCCTCTCACCAAATACAGAACGCGCGCTGGAGGATCGTTCCAGGAGCGCGTTCGATTTTAGTATCCTTTAATAAGAGGGTCGTTGTTGAGGAAAATGTCCCGTGTGCGCGTGTATAGCTCGAGCCGTCGCGGCAATTTCAGATCATGAATCTTGCGATAGGTTGATCTACCAATAGGGGGAGCTGTTGCTATTGGTGTGGGAGATAGGGGAGAGATGTTGAGGGGAAAAATTAAATCGTGATTGTCGCTAATGTTGCGTTAATATAATTGAAGGGTTCAACAGTATGAGGGGAGGGTGAAAGGATATGCCCTAAAATGTTGCTATAAATACCTTTTGTTTCAAGGAATCACCATATTAAGAGCATTCCAAAAAAGTTGAAATTGATTCCAGCCAATATGGTGTAAGGGTTTACGAAATCAAAATTCCCTCAGATTATGTCTACTTTTATTTAATGTTACTTTTACTTGCCGCCCCTCATAGTCAGCACCTCGGTGCGGCTAAGGGGCGGGTGGTTTCCTCCAATATATTGGGGTGATGGCATGATTGTAAATATTTTATAATTGTATCACTAAAAATCAAACCAAATCAAACTATTCAAAATATACTGAAATTAATACTTAATAAATATTTTCATAATAAAGAATCAATTTTAATTATCTCAACTACACGGCGTCATAACATGATAACATATACTAGACCTAGTCTGGAAAATCGTGAGTTCTGATTAATAGCAACACGGCTACATAACGTATTTGTGCAAGAGTCGTACACAAATGAGAGTGAATTTCGAGCACCTTATCGGTATTTCTTTATTTTTAATTAGTTAAGAAATTCCATGTGTTAGTCAAAAGCATTCGCAACATCAAACAAGAGCTGGTCTGCAAATTATTCTGCTTTTTTATTTTTTTATTCCGGATTTAATTAATAACAGTGTAATGTCCTAATATGCTACGCTCTTAACTCGATTCTTTAAGGATGCTATGATGATATTACAAGCGCATTTACTCATGTTATTCACAAGCGCTGCTGCTGTTCGTTCTACGCCATCTAGCGGCGAGAATGAGATACTTTAATAAGAAAGAAAATGGGGAGCTTTCGAACGAGGGTTTCACCGCATGACACTAGTACTGTCGCAAACAAGGTTAACGTTACCGCGCGGATTTCTTTTCGATTTTCTATTTAGAGTTTCTAAAGGAATCTGGGCGTTCCTAATTCCATTTCAAATGGAAGATGGAACTAACCCATTCCTTTTCCAAACCTTCGATTGAAAAATATCATTAAAAAAATACTTGCGGGAGGTAGTTAACAGGACACGTACAGATTTGCCGACTTTAGTCATTTCTGTTTAATGCTGCAACATTTTTTTGCTGCCGACGCACTTTGAAACATTGTATTCATTAGGAAATTGAGAGTGAAGACAAATGAAACATTGTACACAAAAAAGGAACCACCGTTCCAGTTTCTGAAAACAGGAACGAAACCGTTCCTAATGTCCATTCCTAGAAAAAGGAACCAAGGCGAAAAGTTCCTAAAAAAAGGAACCAGTTCCTAGGAACGAAACTTTTCCGTTACGTTCCTGCCCAACACTGCATCTCAGGTAATGCACTTCATACATTAAAAAAAAAAAAATCAACCAGCATTGTATCTTACCTGAAAGCGTCCTTTGAGTAAAGGGCCGGCCTGCCCAATATAGAGGGTGCTCGCCGAATCGAACACCAACTCCCGCGGCAGTCGACGACTTAACACAGACTCGTACAGATTGCAGTCCAAATACAGGGTGATATTATCCGCCTCCACCCGCAGGGCCAGTCGCGTCCACTGCTTGACCACGTTGGGCACCCGGAAGCTGGCCAGCACCTGGGACACCACATGCGCCTCTGCGTCCGTGTAGTACAGACTGAGGTTCTGCAGTCCGTTGCCGGCCGAAGTGAGGCGGACGGCCAGCTGGACGAGGGTGTCGTCCGGGTTGACCACGGCGAACAGGTAGCCGCTGTCGGCATGGTCGGCGCGTAGGGTGACCAGTACAGCAAAGTCCCGGTAGAGACGCTCGGGGAGAGAGAGTCGGTAGGGGGATTTGACGTCGGCGCGGTCACCGAAACCGAAGGCCGGGAAGCCGTCGTAGCCGACCACGTAGAAGAGGGACGGGGATTCGAAGGGGACGCGGATGGCTTGGAGGAGATCGATCTCTTCTACTCGTTCGGCCAGGGAGTGAAGACCTGTGGAGGAGAAAAGGTGAGATATTGTTAGATGCATTTTAGATGAAAGAATGAAAATATATTTTGTCCTGCAATAACTCTAAGATAATAATTGGTTTGTTTTAAGAGAGTATACAAGTACTATTTCTTGAAATATTTCAGTTTTAATTGAACACCGTACTTTGAATTTTCTTTAAAAAAAAATCAATGATAAAGGAACTGGAAGATGAAATTGTATCAGTGGAAGACATAGGAGAGACTCCTTTTTTTACCGAACTGAGAAACGAGAGTCTATTAAAGTGAATAATTCATAAGTCACTTAAGCTAGGTGTAAAACATTTAAACATTGACAAAAATAACTTTAGACAACATAGACCTTTGCAGTTAAGCGTAAATCTAATGTTGATCACCTCGAAAGACATTTTCATGGAAAGCTCATCAAAAGGCAGCGGTGTTACCAATCAAATTCAACAAGATATCCTCCCAGGATCCGAACCAAGCCAAAAAAAAATTTTTTAATTTTTTTACCAGCTTTCAAATTAATTAATAAAATCAGAAAATTTACAAATGAACATACAAATAAAAAATCAAGGAATACTTCAAGGGAAAAAATCAAGGAATCTAAAAAATATACAAATAAACATGAAAATAAAAATTCCAGGAAGCCTGCGATTATACGAGAAAAAATTGACTGTGGAAACCTGAGATAGACCGATTTCGTAAGATCTACGTTATATATTCGGCCAATCGGCACGCATTGTAATTTTGTTCATTCTAAAAATAATAGCCGAACACGCTAACCACTAAGCCACACGGCACATTTACAGTTTTCATTTTTTTTTTTATAAATCACCGTAGCGCCTAGTGCACTACAGGATTACTGCACCCTCGGATCTCTATGGAGATATGTGAGGGGCAG
>JAUJYS010003974.1:0-12460 GCA_033995665.1 Melogona broelemanni | reverse complement strand
GTACTCTTGCTGCAATTTGCGCGCTTCAGCTGCATTCGCCGCGATTATTCGCCTAGTGAAATACCGCCTTTAGTAATTTCGTTTCGATGCTAAAGGTCACCTATGCGCATAGTTGCGACACTTGGTTGTTCTTCGGCTGAGTGGCCAACAATTACAACCGCACTTGGCAGATAAAATGGAATCGAGCTGTTTTGTCTTTTAATTAGAAAGAAAGCGGCGAAAACTATCTCTCGTGAATGCCTGAGCATGGACAAACCGAAGAGACACTGTCAAAAGAGCTTTGCCTACATAGTGATCACCCTGTGAGCGGTCGCTGCGTACATTTTGCTAGTCTTTTCATCGAGAATAATCTGCCCGTAGACGCCGGCTCATTCATTGCCATGATATGGTTGCGGGAAAGGTGGTGGTGGTAGTGGTGGGGGTGGTGAGGAACTATGTACATGTTGCCGGCAAAAGCACATACCATTGTCTTAAGTGCGACAAGTGAGTTGCCTCTCTCTCTATTTCGCTCCCTCTCTCTTCGGTGAAGTGAGGCGTCGTGAACCGTTGGACAAACAATAGAAAAAAAGATGGGAATGGGAGAAGAAGAGACGAAGCAGGAGTGGAAGAAAAAATGAAAACACTGCACGACAAACAAAAAAAAAATGATACTCGGATGACAACCCCGTCAGTTTGGCTCGGGTTCATAATAGCGCCAGCTTTAGCAAAACAATTCGCGAAATGAGCCTGGGACATCGAGCGTGCATGCAGAAAGAGAAATGTCAACTCGGGGAGGACTAAAAAAATGAGTAACAATGAGACGTAGAGGTACTCGACGTAAGCTCCAAAGTCCCGCGGTCCCGAACCGGTCACTCTTTATCACGAAGATAAAAAAAGCGTTCGTCGCTGAATTTGTAACCGTTCTGAATTTGTGTTATTGTTTTTTTTAATGTTTGTTAAAGAGGCATTTATAAATGTTTGTTGTTGTTTAAATGGCATTTATTAAATTTTATTGTTGTTTAAAGAGGCATTTATTAAAGCATATTTCATTTCGAATTAATACTATATTACTTATAACAATTTTATGTCTTAGTCATCGTGAACTATTACTTAGTTATGTATTACTTATTTTAGAAGAAATTCATTGTGTTCCCCTGCGAAACGTTCATTCTGATTGAAATTTATAATTATTACAATTTTATACCACTTATCCTGTTTTTCGAACAATATAATTTTTTTCTAGTATTTCCTTTATTAAAAATCGCCCGCTAGGAAATATAATGAATAGTAATTCATTTGAATTTAATCTGTATTAATGTTTCATTATTTAAACGTGTGCTTGAATCCAACTTCTGCCAATTCCAAATACAATTTTTGTTTTCGAGATTTATTGCTGTTATCTTTATTTTGCATTATTTGGCTTTGAAATAATTCATTCTATTGATACAATTTTTCCTACTGCTTTGTTTTGCTTTGTTGATTGTGTTCGGGTTTGTGGGATAACATACTTTTGCTGCACATGTTTGTATGATGGCAGGCCTGCTCTCTTGCTTTGTAATGGGTTCCCGAGGATTTCAAATTTGCACAACAACGTAGAGTGCGTGCGGTGCTATATATTACTATTATTATATACATATAGGGAGTGCCCATAAAGAAGGAGTGCGGTTTTTCCTACGATTTCATGCCGTCGTCATAAAAGATGCTAATCCCATTTCTCGCTCTCCTTACACATTTTTGTAGGTATAATTCACGACGCCAAGAGGGAAATGGGTCACATCATTAACGCCTACAAGAGGGACAAAATTCACGCCGAGCACAAAGTTGAAATTCTCATTTTAAAAGTTGAAGATTTAGAGGTAAGTTTAGTGGGCTCCATAAATTCAATTTTCCGCCATTAATAGCCGACAGCGTGTGTTTTGGTACCCTAGTAAACACAAATCGAGCGGCAATTTGCATTTCCTTGTCTCATTTCTTAAAGAAATGCCGACGATTCCAGCGACGCTAACGGAAAGGGGCAAAACAATGTTGCTCTACGAGCGCACTGTAGCCCATACATCAATGTTTCTTTATTTAATTATATCGTTGACATTTTCTATTTCTTTATTCTTAATTATGTTTGAGCGAATTTTTTTTTTTGGTTAACGGAACATAATCGACGAAATTACGTAGCGTTTCCGAAAAAAACATAGCGTTTCCTTCGCAAAAGCATGCGAGGAAGTTTCTTTTGTTTTTAAATAGCTTCTCCCGAATTAGCAAATCTATTAATAATATCCGTATAATTAATAACTACATACGTAATTAACGAATATCATAATAACCAAATTAATAGTGTTTGTGAATTCAACAGATTCGAGCAACATTTTTTCTTACTAATTCAATTTGGTTCTAAGCTAATGCTAGCATGCATGTGCAAGGCCCAAAAACTGGATATAATTTATGGAACACAAGCTCCGCTTACGTGTATTTGTGCATTAATTACGATAAACACATATTTATGCGAAATTATGCATCCTGCACGCTTGGTGCTCATAAAGTGTTGCCATCGTCGGAATTTGGAAATGCCGGCATTACACTACAATTGTCGTGAGTAGGAATTAGCAACTTAGTTCAGTAAAGTCGAGTCTAAATTTTTTGTCTAAATTCTTCCTTGCTCAAAGAAAATTCAAATCATTTAATTATGTGAAACGGTCTCGGAATTCACACCTACGCCGTAAAGTAGTCGAGCCTCTTCTGAATTAATTTGCGCGCAAATGGAAAAAAAAGTATATAGCGCGCAAATCCAAGTACAAAATGTTCACATTAAGGAGATTAGACAAATTGCTTTCGAAGCCCCAGTCTATACTAACGAATAAAAAAACGGTTACATCAGCGCTACTACAAAATTGTGTCATGCCCAAAAGACTGGCGCGTAGAGGAGATTCCCCTCTAACAAGTCGCTGTTACATCGTAACAAGTGTATCGGAGGCCTTAATGATATTTCGTCACCATTTGAAGTATTTTACCGACCATTGTTACATTTATTGCTTTGGAAGAAGGATAACATTTTTTGGTGTTAATTTATGGTGCATTTCAGGCATTTCTAGAACTTTTAAAACAAACATTTATTTAAAGAGAAACCTCTCTAACCTCTTTCATGCACCTATCATCTGTGATTGTAAGCCCTACTACAAATCGCGTCTCCAAAACTACTTTTGATTACATAACGCCTCGTGACCTTTAAATAGCCTCAGTAACTTACGTTTTTGCCAGGACCAGAGCACGTTTGAAGCGAATCCGTACGCGCCATTTTCCTTTCCTCCACCAAATAGAGTAAATTTATTTCTGGCTCACACGATAGACGCATTAGGTGGCGCAAAAATGCTATTGGGTAACACCAAAAATTCGAGTTATCTGCAAAAGAAAAACGGTTCCCCGCAACATCCGAGCAAAAACGGGTGCGGTTAACTGCACGATGCCTATGGAGTTTGCGCAGAATGTGAAAGCATTAGTTTTCTGTGTCGCCAACTTAAGATGCTATCGACAATTTTTTCCAGCTTCCAGTGCATAGAGGATTCCCCACTATCTCTCGTTGTCGATTTTATTTCCCTTGTCACGCGACCCATTTTCGTGCTCAGTTATGCAAAAAGTCGAAGAAACCACACGTTCACACACACACAAAAAGAGACGTTACTTTGTGAAAGAACTTTGTGCTCCGAAAAATAGAGGGTAGGAAAATAGGGGAAGACCATGCATTATGTTGATGGATGGTAACATGCAGAACTCGGGATTGAACTTGAAAAAAAAATTAGAAACAGTAATCGAACGGTAACATTAGCGAATCTCTATTTGCTGGGTCACCAAGGCTCAAAAACAATTTGACGGCACTTGCAACACACAGACACGAAATACTAGTATCAAAAATCCTGTGAAATGGTTCAGAAATATTTCGTTCAACAGTGCAGTGATAAAATAAATGCATATAATTATTTAGTTAGTGAATAGAATAATTTAAGTGATCCACTGCAGCATTTTGTGTAACATCCCCAATCTTTTTATATTGGCAAATCATGTATTATGATGTGAACTTTTGAAGTGAAATATTGAGTGAACATAATATTTGTTTCGCAGTCTTTATTTTCACATCACACGTGTATTTCGATTAATTTACATTTGTCGTTAGCGTGGGTTAGCTGTCGAATCGCATAACGTAGTTCTCTGTCCTTACATGTACATGTAGATTTCAAATTTCCAACCATATCGCCCGTATACCACTTAACCCGGACCTCCCAACTATTTCGCTTATGCTTTCGTTTGCTTTTAGATGTACGCTTTCGTTTCTATCAATACCATGCGAGCTTCTAGTGTATACGCTATAGGCGTATCAAAAATATATTGTGTCACAGGCTATTTCTTCGGCAAATTTATCGGAGTTGAAATATGAAGTTGGTTATCCTAAGTGCTGCCTTACGCGATCTTCCATCTTAACAAGAATATGCAAATCTCTCAGATGCCCTCACGCAAAAGCGTCGCCACAAATACGGTATACTTAATAGTGTGTAGTGCAATAATCAAACGAAAGTTTTTGATATGCCACCATTGCAAGCGTTGCAGATACTCATAAAGATGAGTTGAATTATCAAGTTACTACTTTCCGCTATTTTGTTTAGCTTTAGCTTGAGTATAATTTATAAATGTTAGATACATTTAATAATTAAATCGATGCATGTATCAAACATAATATGAAATGTTTAAAAATTGGCTGTTTTCAGCGATGTGATCAGACACGGACAAATTGGGGTGGCGAAAATTATTGCTAGGATTTTATTTTATTTTATTGTATTTTTTAAAAAGATGTTTTTACAAGAAGGTCGATTAGCAAAATTGCAATTTACCGGCGAACTGCCAAAAACTTAAGTTTGTGATCGGGAAATTCAAAATTGATGTTTGTCTTTAGAATTTTTCGAAATATCAATGTCAATGTGCTTGTTCCAGTACATCCAGATAAACCATCTTTTGTTGTGCGATTTAGGTTGTTTACACCTGTGCATTCTAGCATGTGCAATATTTACTTATAAATGCATACGAATTATTTTGAAAAATATGGAAAGTATTTGAGAATATCTAATATTCCTCTCCGCCTTTGCTATTTGCAGCATGAAGTCGCCTACCTGAAAGAAAAATTAAAAAAGACCGAAAAAGAAGCGGCAACTCAGAAAAAACGAAAAGGTCGGTCGGGCGATCTGGGCTCCGACTGCGGCATGGGTGGAGATTCCCTGCAACACTGCCTGGGTGGCCTCCCGGTTTCGCCCCACCACAACGAGTCCACGCCGTGGAAATCCGTCCCCATCCTTTCCTTCTCGGGCAGCAATTGCTACGGCCGATCCGGCACCTGCGGCCACACGCCGTACGGCAGCGGCAGCATCGGCGGACCCACCCATCCGACGTCCTTCCCCGTGCCGTTCCAGACGCTGTCCGCCTCGGCCTCGCCGGCTCACTCGCCGCACTCCTCGGCCCTGCACAGTCCGCTCGCCACCAGTCCGGTCGGCAAGCTCAAATCGCCGCGACGCCGTCGAAGCCAAGGTAAGCAACTTCGCATCTACTCTAATTATCTCTTTTCCTTTGCAAAACTCGTAACATTGAATCGTTGGCCGTTAAGCGGCCAATTTTATTGGCGCATTTCGGTTATGTGTTGCTTTAGCTAACTTTAGCATACCTCGATCTCAATACCTTCAAACTATGTAAGTTTTGTTTTACGTCAGAAAATCGACGCAATTTTCGTATTCCTGAATTTGAGAAAAAATAAGCGGTGAACTAAAACAGTTCCTAAAAATCATTTTGCTTTAACTTCGGAATGGATGACTTCTTCGAAATTGACGCGGGTTATGTGAGCGCGTCTAATTAATAGCTGATCAAATCAGTGTTTGATTAGTTCCTCCATTATGCCGTTTACATTTTCATACTCAAATGAGGTTTGATACATATTTATATTCATATGAACTTACTTTTATGATCTCGATGTTGTATATAGGAACCATTGAAACTTAACAAATAAAAAATTGAAAAATTGAATAATTAAACTAATAATTAAACAAATAATTCCAAGTCTTCACTGGTCAAAGACCTCTTCAATTTTTTATTACTTTTATGAGTGATTATTAATATATTAATGTAAGTAATACATTTACAACCACTAATATGTACAGTAATGCAAAGTTTGATGCTTGATTATTGATTCAATTAGCCCGCGATATTGTATACATAAACCATTCGTTCCTAGTTTATTTTTACTTTGAAAATTTAAATAAATGTCTGATCAATTTTTGCGGAAGGCTTTGGGCCAGCCACTAGAGACACGGTGTACACACCTCGAACGTCTCGCGCAGACCTGCAGTCATCATACAAGACCCCGGTTGCCATTAAGAAATGAGCGGGAATTAAAAATGGAAGAGAAACATTAGACGCTCAAATAAATGCCAGTGGGCACTTAACATAAGTTATTAGCTGTGCCGCATAGTGCTGCACCAGTGTGCATTTCAGAATGCCAGGCAAGTTGGGCTATCGCCCAGAGCACAGATCACCACTGAATTCGGATTGGGAACACAAATCCGATAATATGCTTCTTCTCAACATTTTGACTGCCCATTTTTTATTTCCGATTGTATTCGAAATGCTTTTGGGTCTATCGAGCTCAACTAAAATACGTTCGAAAGTAAATATTTAAGTGCAAATCAATTTTTTTACTGTTATGCGAGTATTAAGTACCGTTAAAATATTATAGCAACATTTTAAATATTTACCGGGAAGTTCTGGTCTATAACCATACGTATTTTTATGTTATTTAGTGAAAAACTGTGGTATTCTGGTTGTTGAAATCATATAGCAATGCATAAAGATTTTTTAATGTCTTTGTATAGTAGCGATTTATTTAAGATAATTCAATGAACGAGTGTAACAAATTCAGACCACTCTGCCCATGACGACGAAATATTTTGTATAGCCCCCTCGTCCAGTACACACTCCATGCATTACCAGGCCTTATGAACGGGAGATGCAACTCGTAGGATACTTCATGATAAATTCATGAGGGCTCTAACGTTCTTAGCTAGCCTAGAGACTTACATTTCACTCTGGTGCTTCATTTTTGCCTGTGGCCATTGGTTCTGTACTCAATGCCTCCTTAGCTTTTTATCTGGTTGATATCGATTACCATAGAACAGATTTTTTAATTGCCTATTGATAGGTTTTTAGACTTTAAACCGAAATCACGAGTCGGACGCCGGATCTGTAGCACATTGGATGATCGCTATTGGAATATGCCACGGCTGTCCTTTTATTTGCATTAATACACTGTTGTTTGGTAGTTGAATTTAGATGATGCTTACTTTGTGTCTATTTTATTGCGTTCTTTTATCATTTCTTATAAATCCATTATATATATTAGTTGGTTAGTCAGTCCTGGGACTGGTTTTATCAGCAGGGTGTCGTCTCCGGACACTGACCCTCGATCCCCCGACACCTGCGGTTGTTCTTGGCAGAATACAGAGGTGTTTTGCCTTTGCCTTTGCCCGCGCAGTAGCACAAGCCAATCCAACAATCGGCTTAGCTGGGAATCGAACCCAGATCCGTTATATGTACGAACCAAGAATAATTATAGATCACTCTGAATGTGCCTTTGTCGAGTCTGAATTTCAAGTAAACTCCTTGTTCTCATTCGAGTTTTGCATGTAATTGTGTGAAATTTTTAGGTCTTTTTTTTCTGTGAAATTTTTAGGTTTTAATTTTGTATTAGTTAATGCCAAATTTGGTTTCAAGCGCCTACAAATCCGGATAACGTTCGTGCCCTCCGTTGGCCGCAAGCTTCTCCATACCAGTGCGCTAAGTAATATTTACCCGGCTGTAACTCGATTCGATTCAAATAGAGGCGAAAGTCAATTTCCTGAGAGACGACTGATACATATTGTTGCCAACCCGGAGCTAGTAGGAAATGAAGGAACACGCTAACATCACGCTAACATTACAGCTAACATCAGCGATCGGATGTCAGCAGATGCCCTGCGAGTATTGAAACAATTTCAAATGATATAAGGGCTTTCAATTTATAAATTCGGCGTTTTTTAGGTTTAAGCGGCGTCTGAAACCTTCTTTCACAGTTTCACTCTCTATTATTCAAACTAATCGTGCTTTCAAGCAGATTTACTTGATTGTCGCTTATGGCCGTGATGCACAATTGGTGTTACTGGTGGTCACTGGTGGAATTTCTTTCGACAATTCGCCATTATGCCAGTTTTAGCTTTATCACGCGAAGACAGGTTTACTGGTGAAAATGTGTTTCTAAGCAACACGAGTGGTACATAATTCTCTTTTGCGATATTTAGTACAGTGATGGAAAATAAAATACAAAATAATAAACGAAGGAAATTTTGTTCAAAATAATAATTTTTAATCGGATATCTGCCAAATGATACACATAAGAACAATAACGCCTCTAGCCACAGCCCTCGGTAGTAACTTTAGTAGCCAGTTGGCCAGAGGCTCAACCTTGACCGACTGCTGACGACACCAGCACCATTTTGCAATAAGTTAAGGTAAAATTAAGGCAGGATTACGACATAACGCCAAGTTATTGCAGCACCCTATTCGGTACCCAGCCCCAATTTATTTTGCACCGCGTTTCTAAGAAAGGTTTGTCGATCTCTGAACGAGCCGATAAATTCCTGCACCACAGATCGAAAAATCTTCAACCGTCGCCCCTCACGCAATTCGATCAACAAATATAACCGGATAAGTCGAGCGAATGTTATTAGCTCGCGCAGGCCACAACGCCAAACGCACTTAATGCTATTTGTTGTTTGCGCTGACGCAAAAACTAATATTGTGGGTTCGCCGCTCGCAACTTGATCGTCACTGAAAATAGTTATGGCTTCGGGCGGTTCATACAGTAATCATTAGACGCGTTTGTGATCGAGGAACATGATCGTCATTAAAACTTCCGCGGACTATCGAAATTATAAGGGCTCATTTCGCGGAAAGTTTTTGGATTATATCGAAATGTCCAGTCCTGATAATGAAGTTATACATTGCATTGCCTTAACGACAGGAGGGGTACAGGATTTCCTCTTGTGATATTCCCTACAATGATCAGAAATAAAAATTGTAATACTGTGGCTATTCTGTAAATTTCATTTTGATCCCAGATACTATTTTTTTTTAAATATAAATTGGGCGATATAACAGTACATAAGTGAATTTTATAAAGTTGCATTCACTGGCTCAAATCGAGCATTATTTATTATTACATGTACTTTGTAACAATCTTATAATTATTCGGGAAAAATTGTCCTTTGGTCCCGCATCAATCTTGACATTTCTTTATTAACCATCCGATTGCTGTGGGTTAGTATCATCTGGTAAAATATTGATGTACCTGATGTCGAAATCACACATCATGCCTACGGCAAACGCTTGATTTTTCCGATTGTTTTTGAGGAATACATTTTTAATTGAGTCCAAATTGTAAACTGTATATCGATCCGGGATTCCGAGTTGTCTGGGTCACGGGGTTGGTGTCGAGTTTGGCAACCAGGAAATAATCCGAAGAGTTGCTCCACCCCCATAGCACCATTCTGATGTAAAAAAAAATGAACATTGGTATAATAACTGTATTTCTAAAACACATGACAGGCGCCGCAGAGAAAGAACGACATTCAATGGGGAAGAAATATATATTTGTGATGATTAGTATCTGTTAGTTTATGTACGTTGCTAACAAATCACTGACGTTTTAAATGCCTCCAGCAAGCCATCACCAATGCAGCGGGTGCTTGCCGTAGCTAATGAAAAATTAACCTTTGGTTACATTTATGTTAACCTAAAAATGTTGATTTTTAAATTCCATAGACAGAATTAATTTCGCTTCAAAACTAATTACCGTTAAAAAATCTTGTTTTTTTTTGTCTTTAAAGGTACTGTTATTTTCCAGTCGCGTCTGGGATACAGTATGTATTCACTATTTTGTTTACATCTTTGAATGGTTTAATGTAACATAATCTTTTGATAAACTAAATTCACTAATTTTTAATTAGACATATAATCAAACATAGGATCAGCACAAGACAAACGAAGAAATAGACCAGAATATCGTCTTCCTATTACATGTGTGTCGACCAAAACAATTATAAAAATCGAGATTTTCGGGAAAAGGGGAGGGATTGCAACTTTCTGGAGCTGAATCGCGCGGATGTTGGCCCTCACTAAATCTTGGGCGCGCGCTCAAAATGGCTTTCCCGTGTCGTCCCGTGTCCGAGCGGGTCAGTTGTGGTCGCTGCGGTCGTTAAGAGCCATCCATATACATTGGGGAAACATAACAAATCATGGCCAATAACTGCCGGCGCCACACACACACACACACGCTCACACATCCACACACTCACGCTGATGGTCCCCACAACGCTGTTTGGCGTTAACCTAGAAACACGACGGTGACAGCGCCACGAGCTTGTGGCCGAGCAGACATGACGCTGACTCGACCCCAACAGTGTGACCAGGTGTTGTCTCCTCCCGGCCGTCGTCGCCCGTCACCACCGTAAATCCCTATGTCCTCCTGAGACAAATTGCTTTCGTTAGAGTGAGAATTATCTGTGGGCTTTTTAATAATGCATCTTTTATTACTTGTTCCGGATCACTGTAGTGAATAACACTACAGGAGGTTATTGTACCCCTCGTGTCGCTGTGGCAATGTGTGGGGGGCACATTCCAGTACCACAGAATCGAATAAACGAAAGCCTGCGCCGGGAATCGAACCCGGGACCACTCGCTAAGTAGACTGTGACCACATCCACTGAGCCACGGGGGCCGACGATCTTCAGATGGTACCTAGAATTTTTTCACGTGATACTCGTAACTTTATTACGCTTGCATGCAATCTAGAAGACTAACTTCTAGACAGATTTGAGCTATTTCGGTACTTTATATTCATTTCAGCTAAGCTGACCAAAGAGATAAAATAATAAAGTAACGAATGTTAAGAAGAGCGCATCTGCTGTCATCGAATATTAGGTAAACAAACGTATACCGTTAATACATGGGAACCATTTTTATTTAGCAATGCAATTAAATGGCGTCTGCAACTGTCCCCTACGTGGTTTACATATATTTGTTCATTTTGGTGAGAACTCTTTACGAGTCTCTTAATCTATCGAGGATCGTCTCTGTCTCTTTTTTTTTGCATTAACTTTATTAATCGTTCGTGATCTAGGGAACATAGTAAATACTTGGTTATACAGTAAGCCCTGAATAAAAGAATACTGGCAAATGCATTTGCTTCGATACTGGGTCCCCACGGGATTAATACAACATTTTAACGGGGCGCATTTTCTAGTCTCGTTCATAATTGTAGCTAACGGAGATTGGCGATCGACTGATAGGAAGCTGTCACCGTATGAACCGAACGTATTTAGCGAGAGTATTTGTTGTCCACTAAGTCCTGATCTCGGAATGATAAATCCCATAACATCAGCGTACTTTGTATATCGATCGGAGAGTAGGCTCTTGACAAATTATTGATAGGCTCTGTCGTGTATCCCTAGTCCCCTGTCTGTAAGACAATTCCAGATTAAGCGTTTCTGTAGCCCTGGGCAGATTTTCAAATCGGAAGCCCTGTTCTCTAATCAATGCGTTGCAGCTAGATAAGTGCTATTTGGGGAAATCCAGAATGATCTGTCCCAGTACCTGTCGGATTTCGAGCTAGCATCAGGCATTTGAATCGTTGGTAACCTTTAAGCTCTCTGCGGTGCTTCTGCACCATTTTTTCTAGTGTTTAATACACTACATGTTGTTTTTTTTCAAAAATATTTGCTGTGATTAAAAATAGGGAAAACTCTGGAATTTCAAATAATTTTATTATTATTTTTTTTAGACTTTTTAGCAAAATTGTAAGCGAAGTACAAAGTTCTCTGGGCAGTTGCCCAGGCGTCCCATTGGCCTAAATGTCTCGTTGGATAATCCTTTCTCCCAGCCCACCTCCTCTTCTATCCCCTTGCTCTATGTATCTCCGTCGCGCATATCAATTACAATCTGAAAGTGGATACTGTGAAGCCCTCCGCGCTCGTCTAGATATATATATATATGCAGTGCTCAGAGCTTCCTTTAATGATGATTAATCGTTGAGCATCTGGGAATTCAAAGATGGCTTTTCCACGATCCACGGCAATACTTTTCGTTTGGAGATGATGGTGGCAGGAAAAATGCTCGGTTCTTTCCCATCGAGAGAGCGGCGAGCTTTTATACCTTCTTCCGTGTCGGTTTCAACGGGCCGTCCCAGCTCGGGTAACGCGGGCGACATCAGCGACACTAACGGAGAATGCAATTTATATTTGGGAACAATTTTTTTTAAATATAATTCACCGTAGCGCCTAGTGCACTACAGAAATACTGCACCCTCGTGTCTCTTTAGAGATATGTGAGGGGCAGGGAAGGGAAGGGAAGAGGGATGCAGCTGGAATAG
>JAUJYS010003973.1:0-12463 GCA_033995665.1 Melogona broelemanni | reverse complement strand
TTCCCTTCCCTGCCCCTCACATATCTCCTAAGAGACACGAGGGTGCAGTATTCCTGTAGTGCACTAGGCGCTACGGTTAATTAAAAAAAAAAATGTACACTTCGTGTCGCTATGACAATTTGTGAGGGGCACATTTTAACCACTTTCTCCAGGATAACGAATAAACGAGAGAACCTGCTAGGGGAATCGAACCCGGGACCACCCGCTCCGCAGTTTGTTGCAATACTCACTGAGCTAGACGGATCGCACTTTAATCGTACTTTAGCCGTTGATACTTGTCTTGTCCAGCGATCAATCTCCCGATGTGTTGCTTGGCTTTCATCGTGACCAACGCTTTCCATTCGTCTCTTATATATCTGATTTGGATGATCTCGTAGACTGGTGGTGGTGATGGTGGTGGTGGTGGTGATGGTGGTGGTGGTGGTGAGGAGGAGGGAGTGTAGGGGTGGCGTAGAAATTGAGTTTCTATTATGTTATTGGGGTAGCGCCGGGTGCGTTTGTCCGTCATTGAGGAAATCCGCGAAGGAAATTGGAAAGAAGGAGAAATCCATTCGGAATGTTCGAATTCGTCAATTTACTCGATCACTCGAGCAGCGATCTTCTTCTATCCCCCCCCCCACAAGTGCCTCTGAGCCTCCGAACGAACAGAACACGCACGACTGGGATCCCCACTTGGTGTCGCGACTCCCGCTCTCTTCTATCATGTTTGCCAAGGGAGCCTTCGACCACAGCCTTGACCAATCCTGGCTTAGGATTGCGAGGGAAGTTCGGAATATGTTTGAAATAAATTTGTTAGAAAAAAAAAATTGTTGACAATTTAAATTGTAGGCTATTAAATTTATAGACTTGATTATGTCTAGTTAGAAAGCGAAGGTTATATTTTCTTACCTATAAAGTTGCAACTCGAAAGGATATCAAATATTAACGCAGGATTCTTATTGGCCTGGAAAGTCAGGAAAATTAATTTTGGCCAGGGAAATTCAAAGAAAATCGTCCACAATTTGGAAAAGTCAGGGAAAATGTCGGGAAGAATTTTAATCGAAATTAAATGTTCTATTGTTGTGAATTTCTTTGTGGACATGGTATTCTTTTAAAAGTTAGTTTACAATTTTTAAAAAAGTTCGCTCTGCTGGCGCTTTTTCCTTGCCTTATAGGCGCTGCATTTAAAAAAAAAATTCTGCTTTGAGCACTCTTTGCGTTATTTGCAATTTACAAAAATATTGTGCTCAGCATCTTATTTTATGATAGAAGGATCTAGAACCGATTCCTTTTCAAAAGGAACGAACCTAACACGATTTTTTTGCACTTGTCTAAAAAAATGAAAAAAATTGTCTTGAACCACTACTGTGGCTTGAACGTATGGAATGATGGTAGAAGTCATTCAAGTATCTTTCAATTTAATTGAGAACGTTTGAATTCGTCATTGACCCAACCTCGCCTGCGTGCGCGCCAACAGACGACGCGCAGAAATTATATTCGTTTAGTTGACCTGCTTCGATCGATCGAAATTGAAACGCAGTTGCAGTCGCTAGTCGAAAATGGGGAAAAAGAAATGGAAGATAGATGTGTACTAGCTATGAGATTCGTGTCCTCTATAGCTCTGGGAAACCGTTGAAATTGGGTCGTGTTTGCAGTTTCAAGTTTGCATTCGTGGATTGTCAACAAAAAAGCCGAACTAAATAAAGAGCGTTCCGTTTTTCGCTGAAAAACATGACAAAAATTGGTTGATATCGAAATTATTAAATATGCTTGCGGGTTCTCCAAAAGCGTTACCATTGTTGACAGTCGTTCGTTTCTAAACGCGATTTTTTCGACTTTTTCTTTGCCTTGCCGCAGCCTAATTTTTTTTGGCTTCGCCCTATCGCTTCTATGCTCGTATGATTTCGTCTCGAAACAACCTTCAGGGGCAGCGCTCTATTTTGTCATTCCCACAGAGCTAGACGGATTGTACTATTTCTCTTATGCAACGATAGAGCCTCGTCTTTTTAGATATTTATTTGTTGAGATCTTGTATTTAACTATTTCCTTAAACATCTAGTTACGCTTCGTATACTTGTAGTTTTCAACTCGAATTTTATTCATATTTGTTTGTTTTTTGGCTTGTTTTGTGAGAATGAAAATGAAATCGTAATGCAATTACGAGAACTGTAACTGATACTTAATTTTTTCAATCGCACTGCATGTATACACGTTTAAAAATATCAATAAATTAAAATAATTCAAATTCAAATTACCTTCTTTTTTCTATCACTATTTATTCTTATTACGTTTCTGTACCCGTTAAGTCCTAGTCATCAAGGTATTTGTGATGGTCGCTGCTACAGTCACAATCCAATAAGTGTAACGGCCCCGAAATGTAATCTATTTTCCCAGCCACCACGAGTTGTTGTCAATATAAATCTGTGAATAACATAGGAGATGGACTTACATGGGTTGGACAAAATAATGGAAACAGATCTGTGTGTGCACCTTATAAGAGCTGTATCCATTGTATTGTCCAACCCCTGTATGCATGCGTGTGGTCCCGTGACTCGTTATGTTAGGTTGACCCGCCGCGACCTCTTCGACTTTTGACCTCCCGGGATCCGGGCGTCCCCTATCGCTTGATTGATGTCGTATGGTAATGCGTGTGCGCATCATTGATCAGCCTCGTAGTGTCACACGTTGACACTAGACAAGCGATTCCAGTTGCCAGATAAAGGAAGCGATCCTAGCGAATTTATTCCCAACTAACTTCCTATGTTGACGATTGCAATCAGATTGACAGCCAATTGATTTATTTCTTGGATACTACATGTAGTACTTGGTAGAAAATTACTGGCCGTTACAGGACAACTTGTTGGTAGGCTTGTGCTGCGATGGTCACGGTTTCGATTTCCGCCACGAGATTCTTGCTCCAACTTCGTGATTTCTGTGTAGCAAATAAGTTATCTCATTAATTGTATTTCATTACTGTTGGTAATAAATAGTTAAAATGAGATTGTAGAGACTAGCGAAATTCTCAACAGTATTCCAGTGTTCATTTCTGGTAAAATTGAACTAATACCAAAAAATCTCGTTCATCTTAATCGTTCCGGTTCGGCAATTTTTCCTTATGCGCACCTCGTCATTTTGTATTATTATTACTCATAAACATTTAATAAATGGTTATTTGCAAGAAACCTTTTTAGGGTGTCTTAAAAAAAAACAATTAGTGGGAATGCTTGTCTAGTTCCATATGCACCTCTTTCAATCCTTTTTCCAAATGGCGTGTTTACGCGTTGTTGGCTGTGGTGATGGTGTCGCCTTCAAGAATTTTGATTTGTTTTCCTTTCGGTGCCGTGTGCCTGCCTGCTCACTGGAATGTCTAGCCAGGGCTAATGCAATTAATGGGGGGTTTGGGGGACGGGTGGTTGTTCATCATCAGGGATTGAGACGAGCGAGTTGAGAGTGGTGGGCGCGGTCAAGAGGTCAGTCGCCAATGAGCTGGGAATACCAAATGCGAAGGCACTGCAGGAATTGGACAAAATAATGGAAACAAATGTGATTGTGCATCTTATATAGAGCTGTTTCCATTATTTTGTCCAACTCCTGTATTTTTCCACCAACATCGTGGTTGTTGTTGAATTCGCCAAGTGCGAATCGTAATTCATTGAATTAAGGCAGTTGAACCTAACTTAACCTGTGTAACCTCGCTCGGTGTAAATTTATAAGTACATACTTGTACTGTAACTTGAAAATTTTATTTTACATTTTTGATTCAGATTTAGATGGGGTTAGATGTGGGAATATTTTGAATTGTACTGTTTGTTAATAGGCTCCTTCTGACCTGGGTAGGGATCGTTTAACGTATAGCTGAAAATGTACAGGCACGGTCGGGAATTGAACCCAGGTCACAGGTACGATAGCTAACCACTACACCAGATGACACTTAGTTTTCTGATCAGTAAAAATCAGGTTTTTCTCGATCTGATCGATTTATGTGTTAGCTGTTTCTGATGGAAGGATGTGACAGCGGAATAATATTAAATGATTGTGTGTTATTATTTCTTTTGCTCAACACAATCCGTAACATCACCCTGCACGTGACACGCTTCAAGGTCGATCGTACGTATATGCAGCGCCACCACGTGGTCTTCGTCCCAATCGATAGCACGTGATCGCCGCCAGCGCTAGCAAAAACAAAACAAACATGCCGATAAATCACGATCTGAGAACGCTGTTTATGATGCATTATGGTTGCGTCTAACCATGCTTCATGCGCATGGGTTAGCTCAAGAGAGAAGTTGTTTTTTGTGTTCATGCACCTCTGCCTGTACCAAAACCCTCGCCCAAACCTTTCACCGTCTTTGTAGTCACTTAATTCAGAGAGAAAATAATCGTTTTACTATCTTCATAGTCACTTAACTCGGCGAAAATATTCTCAAATCAGGGCGAAGTTAAAATATGGATGCCAATTCGTTGCAACAGAAGTTTTCTTGTAAAATTGAATGTTTATGAGCAGCAATTATTCGAGTGTATTTAATTTTACCAGAGATAAACATTGTAATAATGTAGAGACTAATTTGCTGTGCGTTTACTCGAATCGACATTTATTCGAATCGCACTTATATTTTGTCCTCTACGGAAAACATATATTTCATTTTATTGATTACATAACACGACGAAAATACGATACATAACATAAAATATTTTAAGTTATTAAAAAAAAATACCTGATAGTGAGGCGATTTAAATAAATAAATGAAAGTTTGATGCAATAAAGGATTGGCGGCATATTTTTGATTGACGCATAATTTCAAGAAGTTTTAGGAAAGATGTAGACAGGATGTAGGTGGCAGCACCAGCCTATTCGCTTTTGTCGAATTGCACGTGCCAATGCACTTACCAGATCACCTGATCCTTCATACCACCCCCTTCCCTCCCTCTCAAAGCCATCCAATACGCATCCTCTGCAAAACAATTGTCCCTGGTTACACGAATTTTCATTCACTGGAAAACTATCTGCTGGTACTACCTTTGTATTCAATCACAATGTCCAGTTTCCGCCCACATCAAAATATGATATTTCAGGACAGTTTCTGGTTCCAAATCCTCATCACTGTCCTGTTATTTTTCATGGTTGTCGGCTTCCCGCATATCTCTTTTGACCGGACGGGGGGAACCGGGCGGAGTTTCGGGTGTCTCGGTCAGCAATCCGGGAAGCTCAGACGCCTCCAAAATGTTCATTTACGAGTATTTACGCGATTCTCTATTGAATTGGCTGATTTTTAGGCCTAACGCGGAGAGATTTTTCAATTCGAACACGAATTGCTCACGTTAGTCAAAAACACGTGAATTTGATGGAATAACACGCGAATGAAAAACACGTGAATTTGAAAGCTCACCAATGCCTCGTCCAGTCAAAATAAAAAGTAGCAGCCACGTGAATTTGAAATGAATCAGTTCGTGCTCGATTTCGAAATTTTTCATTTCGCGTGCTCTGTTTTATGCGAATTCCAACTATTGGCTCCTCGCGTATCCACAGTTGGCGCATTAGTTCGACCGATAGGGGATACCCGCAGGTTTATTCGCCTTCGCTCTCATCCCCCATTCACCCTCAGAGGACGGATCAAATTTCGTGTCTCGCTATTGAGGAGGGAAGATTTAGACCGGGGGTGAGGGAAGACGTGCTTTTCAAAAGAAATCCTGGATAGTAAGATAATAGGAGGGAAGGAGAGAGTAAGAAACAAAAGAGTGTGGAAGACCCAGAGAAGAAAAGCAGAACGGGAGACGGACCGGGAAGGAGAAGGAAGGGAAAGGAAAAATGAGGTGGGCGTTGCCGTTGAACCCAAGAAAGAACGTGATGGTGTTCTACTGGCAGGGGCGAGGCATTAATGAAATGGGGGGCGCCGTCTGGCGGGGGTAGCAGCGGATTTATTGCACGTGCATATTTTTCCTCACCCCTCCATCCACCCACCAATACGTTACATGGTAAATCCATTGTGTTTTAGGCTCTGGTTGAATGGAGCATGTGGGTGTATATATTCTTGCTAGCTAGGGATGGGCAACGTCTCCTGCTATCGGGGCCACCGTTTAGGTTTAATGATGAGAGGTTTGTGATAATTAATTAATTAATGTTTTTTGGAAGTGGTTGTGTGGTTAGGGCGCATGTGGTCCGGGTTTGCTTTATCACAGGTGTTGCATCTGGATTTTTTCTTCATTTTACTGCAGTGAATGTTTTAACCCGACTACTGGGATAAGATTTAGTAACTCTGGTCTTTGTTAGTGGGTGTGCCACATCTTTCACCAGTACCACGGGTTTAAAATAAAATAAAGGGCGGTGTCCGCGCCGGGAATCACCAGTTAGTCTCTCAGCTTTCTGAACAGTTGTATTGAATTGTAATTCAGATGAGCGAATTAAAATACTATTATAAATTCAGAAAAAAAAATGGACTGTATGGCCACAAATAAATTGGCGACATTCGCTGCTGTCGCGTTAAAATGGGCTCGTTGTCAAACCTTACTTCACCAGCAAATCGCTACATATCTGATAATTTTGTTTAAATCTGATTGCACTTTTGACGTGGATATACTTATTTCAGGCTAGTGGCGCCATTTTGTGGATACTCGAGTATAGCACGCGCCAGACGGGATTTTTTTTAACTTCACGTTTCGCGTGCGTTCGAATTTTTCTTTCGTGCACGCGCTAATAATTGCCATCCATTTTGGAGGGCGATGATTGGCTGCCGCATCGACTGTGTCTCCCTGCCTGACTAATTAGTGCCACGTCTCCGCCTGCACGTGCTCTCACTCTCGCGTGCATCATGGGCGCGTCGCACCCCACACCCCACGCACTCTATACACGACTAATCACTAATTAAGCGAATCGCTAATTTCATCGACAGAGGGCGCGCGCGCGTAAGCCTTCATCACTAGTATATAGACACCGTGATTTATAAGTTTGCGAACCCACCCCGCCGTGGTTCCATAAGTTACCAAAAATAACCGGATTGTTATGAAATTTGGCACAAGTATGGAGTGAATATAGGCGAACCATTGAGCTATCCTGAGCAGTCTTTTCGCAGCATAAATTTTTTTTAATCGCAGAAATTTGATCGCAATTTTGTTTTCCTCAGTGAACGCCATTCTTTACAGCTGAGAGCATGCAGACGAGGCAGTGCGGGCCAGTTGCTCTAACGCAGCGCCACCTCTAAAATGCAAAATTCGTAGCGGGAAATTTGAATTTAAAAAAACTTTAAAAAGTCATTTATACTGTAATATATGCCTGCCAAATTTCTTAACAATTCGGTCATTTTCAGTTATGGAGGTACGTTGGAAGGGGGTTCGCATGCATTTGGGTCTCGGTGTATATAGCCCAAGGGGGGTGCGGTGCATGACGGAAGATTTTTCTCGATCGAAGAAACACGTGACGTTTCGCGCTCGCGTTCGCGATTTTCCCAATAAAGAGGCGGAAATCGGCACCCGATCGGTAAAATTCCACGTGCCACGCGTCGTGACGCTGTCTCTTCGGCGTGAACGTCTGACGAAGGCGATAATTTGAAAAATCGAACGCGCCCACTGTTCGGAATAAATAAATATCGGTTGTGTGGCGGAATGCGTTCCCACCAACTTGGCGTTGCCGGCAACCCCGTTCATTAATGCGGAATACATCAATTATTTGCGCACGGCGTTATTGCGCGATCTAGCGAGTTCGAATATACTGCTGATCGTTGCGAAAACATTGACTCCCGCTTGGATCAGCAATGGCGGCACCATGACGCTGTGACAGTCAATTATTAGGGAAAATTCTTGTCGTTACGGATTTATGCAGCTTGGTGACCTTTTCATGGTGGTGCTATTTTGAAAAATGATTACGAAATTACAACGACTGCAGTTTATAAAATCATTTGGTTTTTCCCTATAGCTTATAAATTAAGATAATAATCCTCTAATCCTAATAGATAATAAAACCTCCTTAATACAAATTAAGGAAGTTTTGTTCGAATCTTTAATTCAATTTTTTTAGAATTTTCTTACAGAAGGAGATACTTGATTCCATTTAATTAAATATTGACGTTAAAATTAGATAAATCCTATGTTGCTTTTTTACGCTCACAAATAAATTAAAAAGTTGCTTTAATAAATTGTAATAAACTTTGGAGTAAGGAAGAAGGAGGAAGAAGATGTCTGGTGATAAAAAAAACTTTCTTTGGGGGATGAAGAAAAAACCTGTTAGTGGGAGAAAAAACACTTTCGTGGGAAGTTTTTCAGAGGTGACAAATTTGCACAATATGGGAACAAAAAGTGTTTTTATCTCTGCAAGCGTTCAAAAATTGTTTTCAAAACAACCTTGAAAAGTTAATTTAGCCTGTGACCATATTTGCGATACCGTCCATTTACATAATTTTAAATTAGAACCCGCCGAACAATGGACTCTCTCATATTCTATAGCCATTTTTAATTAAAAATAATAATTCCCGTCCGCCGCCAATACACCCCGCCATCTCTTAATTAACATTTCAAATGAATAATTTGGACGCCGCGATGCGATATCACGGTCGATCTCACGTCAGCACACTCAATGCCGTTCCAATCGCGTAGAGCAGCACGCCCTCTATCGTGCATCAAAGGCACACTGTCCCCCACACTCCCACTACCCTCTGCATCCTGCTCTCTGCATGTCTCCCGTCTCTCCGGGGTAGCAAATTAGCTTTCTCGCGCATTCTTAATAAAAATCTATCATCATATGGTGGTGGTAGTGGTGGTGGTATGGAGGACGAGAATCAGGGCCCCCGACATAGCTGGCATGTGCATGTACAGGGGTTGGACAAAATAATGGAAACAGATGTGTATTGTACTTTATAAGGTCGGTTACCATTATTTTGCCCAACCCCTGAACAGCACGTGCTGGCGTGTGGTATGATGGCGAAACAGCAGGCGTCGTGTTGTCGGGTTTGTTGTCTCGCGCTCGCCGCCAGGAATGCGCTCTCATTGTCACGTGCAGCCACCCCGCCAACCCCTCCGCATTCGCCCATCCTTTCGTTCAGCCACCCAGACACTCCTTTTCCTACATAATCTTGGCTCCGTCCGCGTTCCCACACGCGAAATGGAACGCCGAACAGTGTGACCAAAGACCAGAGACCGTGCCAAGTATTATTATTATTTTAATGCGGTTAATTAGACGCATAATTGATATTTTCACAGCATCCCAATTCACGTCCAACACATACGCAGGCCTAAGTTTATGCCATGTCGATTGCCTTACCGCGAATTACGAGCAAATATATTTTTCATGTGCTACGTGATTCCAAATGGTCGTAGCTGAAGACGAGGTTGGCACCTCGGAAAATGCATTTGATTATTTTCGTAAGCGTTGATGTGGTAAGGTTGTGTTTAATCATTTGTTTTGTTTGTCGTTTGACTCAGTCGTTTGTCTTGGGTTTCATCAATGTTCCTGAAAAATAGTTTTATAGAGAATTTCAGATATGTCTAGATGGATCGAACTTGAAATTGGGTTAAAGAACAGACGAATAAATCAAAGACTTGATATGTTTAGTTCCTGACTATTCAATTCCTGATTTTGAAGTATTAGTTTCACAACCAGTACATTTCACGCCAGCTTTTACTCCTTACCACCAGTGTCGCGTCGGTCGTCACCTGCTGTCTCTAGACGTCCATTTCGGTCGTCTCGGTGGCAGACACTCCCCCATCCATCCACCCACCCACCCACACTAGTCAAGCCACCCCCTTAATGTAATATCGGGCGCCATTCCATTAGGGGCAGAGAGCGTCTTCTCTCTTTCGTTCATCCGCTCTCGCCGCCTTCTTAGTGGCTCTGGCTTTATCAGCGACATCATAACGTCGTTGACTTTCGTTCGTCGCGATCCACAAATTCGTGGGACGTGTTGCTGTGCAGGGGGAGGGTGGGGTGGTGGGTAGGCGCGTGATCGCGTGTCAAGTCAATTGAAGGGAGCGCAGGCGTTGCATTCCTGGCGGTCGTCAGTTCTGTTCGAAAACGTTGGATTGTTGTTATTAGGGAAGTTGGCTCCGGCTGTCCCCTCCCTTATTCATGGCTCCTTATATCCTGATAATGCATTCTAAACATCTTTCCTCACATCCACGTAATATTCTAAAACTAATGTTGGGAGAAAATAAATAAACCCGGCTTTGTATGCTGGTGCATCTTCTATTTAGTTACGGATAGCCTGCATTATAAATACGAGTAGTACATATGTGGGCGCATAAAGATTGCGTTCCTATGCATGTGGGGACAAGTTTACTTCGAGGAAAATAGTTCCAATTCGAACTGTTGATCGTTTGGCCGCCGATAATTAAGAAATGATGCAGAGATTTGGATAAAACTCGAAAGTTACATGTATACGTAACAGTAATCGGTAAAATGTATTTTTTGTTTTTGTAAAATATCGTGAACAAAATTTTTGTTTAAATTACCTTGAATTGTATTTAAAATTTAAAAAATAAGTTTTCTATGGCTTCTGTGATGTTGAGGAGACGCAACATTACTCGAATTATTATCATAAGATACTAAGATCATAAGATAGATACTAATATAAGTACAATAGTATTTTTGAAACAAAAATTAAAATTGAGGAACTAACCGTTGAATAAATCGTAACCACGCCGAACACTACTTGTTAAACCTAACCAAAATTTTCGAAAAGCGCTGTCTGGGTTTTTGCAGACAGCGCTATACAGACATCCAAAACGTTCATCTCTTTAACAAATTTCCATATTTCAAGTTTCCAGCCAGGTGCGATTAGATCTCAGATTATTATTTCAGATATTATTTAATCCATTTAAAGATTTTGAGTTTAATTGCACCTGAACGTATCTGGTCACACGGTTCTTTCTCCAGCTTTAGAGCAAGCCTATCGACTTGGTCCGAATATGTAATGGTGAAACATCGCCTCTTCCGTTATTGCTTATTATACTGATGGGAAGGAAATTCCAGTAACGGTTTCTGAGGGCGGTGGGAGTGGGTGGCTAGCAATTTTGTAACCTATTTGTAAAGCGATGAACATTCATCTAGTGTTAGATCGGAAGGAAATGAGGGGAGGAAAACTACTCATGGTTGGGAGCAATTTTGCTATCCCGTCTTCTTGGGACTCGTAGACAGTTCATTTTTTTTTTCGTTTGCGAATTTCTGAGTCAAGTTTTCTGGAATTTTAAGACCAATTATTTATCTTAAATTTAGGTCAAGACCACTGAACAACAGTAAAAATACAGCAATTTAAAAATATATTTTTAATAACTGTAATTGCTAATATTGTTGCCTACCCTTTGTTTTTTGCTATTATATTTTCTATAGACACCATTCTACATTCTCAATCTTACATTTTGATTTTCTAATAATTACTATCCCTGTGTCGTTAATAATAATTCGTGTTTATTTTTTCATGAAGGGTGGGAGAGTGATCTGAGGAGGATATCCTAATAGTTCCATTTGTCCGATTATGATGTGGTGCAAGTGACGTTGGTCTCGTATCGGTTCTACCGAGCCGATATCGCATTCGGGGGGGAAACGATGGCGATCGGCTGTTCCACCTTCTCCCCAATCACTCCCCCGTGTCCATAACATTGTCCGCGCGACCCCGTCACATCTCTGGACGCGGGACAACGACATCACCAGGTTAGTAAGGGAGGGAGGAGGTGAATATGGTGATAAAATACCGGTGGACCTACTCCCCTCTCCCACTCGTAACCAGAATGTGGCCTGTAAGCTCTAGTCGCTATCGGACGGGACAATAGCGGTAATGGCGCCGTTTGTTTGGACACTTGTTTCGCTTTGGTGGGCAGTTATCGGGAATACGGGGGTTGGACAAAATAATGGAAACAGATCTGTGTTTGTGCACCTCAAAGAGCTGTTTTCATTATTTTGTCCAACCCCTGTAGGAGAGAGCTAGAGAGCGAGAGCTAGAGGACGTTGATGTTTGTGAGACGGGATCCACGGTTGCGGGAAGCACCGCACCGGGTCCCGCTCTCACAGCCGAGTAGCGGCGATAGTATCGCCGCATACACTGTGTGCCCGAGTTCTGCGTCGGCGCTCTCGGTCGACGCGTAGTGGGTCGTGGGGAGGCGCCGCCCCGCACCTCAACTCACGCCAAAGCCAGCCGACGCGAATTAGTTCCCGGGAGTCACGCACAGTGGCAGCACCTACTGGGCCATCTCGAAATGGCTGGGGTGCGTCTAGAATTGAGCACCGCTCAAGGCTAGGAGGTTAAGGAAAAATGTTAGAAAGACAGAAAAGAGGTATCACCCAACAGAGAAGAAAAGGACACGAACCGAGGCGGACGCGCCATCGGAGAAAAGAAAAGAAAAAGGAATCGAAAGAAAAGTAATAGTAGGAAAGAAATAACCAAAAAGAAAAACAACAGAAAGGTAAAAGAAAACATTCATAAATATATGTTAGAAAAAGGAAAGAAAAGAAACGAAAATAGCAACAGTTAGCAAGTGTTTAAAGTGTACTAGGTTAACCCTAGCC
>JAUJYS010003972.1:0-12464 GCA_033995665.1 Melogona broelemanni | reverse complement strand
ACCAGTACCGCAGCTCGTCGAAACGACTGCTTCTGCCGGGAATCGAACCCGGGACCACCCGCTTAGTAGTCTATGACGATAGCCACTGTACCACGGGGGCCGCACAAATCTTACGTATACGGAATACGGAATACGTATACGGAACTTATTTGTAGGTTGATGCAATTTCAGATTATTATCAGAAAATCGGATATTATAGCAGAAAATAGTTTTGGAAAACTTCCTTTATGCGTTAAAACACTTTCCTACTGTTCATTCTACTTGCCTTTTTATGATAAAACAAAACATTTGAAGTTTTAGTTTGGTTATAGATGAGGCGGGGAAACAATAGAATTAAGGTTTTTTAAGATGCTAAAACTGACCACCAGGAGAGCCACTATCGTTTGTGTTTTTCTTCTGAATTGAGAAAGTTTCGCTTACAAGAATAAGGTCACTTATTGATTGAGCTAACTATGTCCACATACCTGGGAATATTTTTAGTTTCAGGCCAAGACTTAATGATCGTGTCTAGTTTATTATACGAGTATAGCTGCATGCCCCAGAAATGACTGTTCCTGTCGCGTGTTAGATTAAAATGGATACACAACAAATGAAACGTGTCGAAAACAATCGCCAGACTTCATTATTAATTTGTAATTGAAACAGTATCCATTTTCAATGAACTTCTAATACGCCATAAATTATTCTCACCCATCCTTCTGCTCAAAATAGTTTAGGTCATATTGCGCTGGCTAAGCTATAACAATCGATTTCCTAAAACGATCGATTTTCAAATACGATCGATTTCTTAAAACCTCCTAATACAATCGATTCCCTAATAAGATTGATTTTCATCGATTAACCGATTTATAAACGATTTTATAGTCGATATCTAAACTGTGATTAAAATTAACTGCATAAAATACTCGTAAAACTAAGGAATGCAATGACAGTGCCAATGCCACTCAAATAGCTGTTTTGATTGTATTTGAAACAATCTAACGATTGCTTCTTAATTGTAGTTCGAAATAGCACGATTTATGGGTTGTGCAACTGTATCATGCATTATTCACTTTCGCTAACTTTGAGAACGTCACCAACAAGTGGTAGTTTCAATGACGGAATTTGAAATCGCCATTACGTTTAAGCATGCAGATATTCAGATTTTTCAAATACACTTTCGCCTAATCGAAAAATTCAGAGAACAGTGCCGAAGAACGCTTCTAAAACTACGCCCAATTTTCATTCCGGCTACCAACTACAGAAAAAAGCTCGAATTCAATTTTTAAATTAGATTCAAAGGTCTTCGGACTGGGCTACGATAATTTTGTCTAGTTCGGCAGAACATTGCGTTATTGTAATGTACGCGTAGATGGCGCTTGTATTCGGTTTTGGAAACCGACGGCCATCTTGGATTTTTGGCAATAATTTTACAACAGCTGTTATTTTAGTTTCAAAGATATCACACAACTTTTTTGAGAGATACCCGGTTCGAGTGATAGAAACATTTAAAGATTAAATAAATCTATACATTTAGCAGCGAACAGCGCTCGAAGAGCTTCGAATACCATGGCGGGGCTCAATGCCCATCGAGCGGTCAATCTCACCTCCGGTTGTTGGATCCAACTTCCCCGCAAGAACTCGTCCATAGCATTCCAGTCATTATTGGCGAGCGGCGCGCCACCCAGCGGAGGAGGGCACCACCGCTGCGCCACCAAACTTCACACCCTCCAACAACAAAAAACAAAACCGACCAATGGATAAAAAAAAAGCGCGATCAAAATATAAAAGTTTGAGTCTGCGGTCGCGTTGGTCTTTTCAGTTCGGGAAGGCCAACTACAGACGTCCCTTTTTTACCGGACACCACTAGCCATTCCCGGACGCCACCGGAGAAAAACATGCTCGCGTTTACGAACCACCGTCGCACCGATCACCCGGCAACAATTCGTCTGTACCTCCATCCACAGGTTGTCATGTCGCACTTTTACCACGAATAAGCCAACGCGCCCCCTCAAAACAAAAATCAATTTTAATCCCCCAGACTATCAACCCCGGAAAGTTCAACTTTCAACACCGATGGCCAAATCGTAAAAAATAAAAGTTATTTCGCGAGAATCTATGTCATCCCTCTTCGAGATGAGCCACCGTTAACCACCAAAGGAATAATGGACGACAAACACCAATCGGTCACTTAATCCACCAACGGGGTTCCTCTGAAGGTCGCTTGATGAACTTGACAAGTTCACCGCGAAGCCCTGACAAACCGACCGCTAACAAACCCGGACAGACACCGAGACGCGACATCGTAACGAAATCCAGTGCTGAGAGACAGATCGACCACCAACAACCCCGGTGCAACTTGTTCGACGGCGACGGCAAACTTTACCCAACTGTCCACCGCGAAATCTGCCGTCACTACCGCCGCGTAGTCCGACCGACCCGCGATAACTCGCCGAGGCCTCAACCGGCGAGGAAAGATCACCAATGCGGGGTTCGACTGTCAGACGTGCCGAAGGTGAACCGAGAACTACTGCTCCCGTCTCGCCGTTTCCGCTGATGATAGATCTTGGCAGCGGCTCAGATAGCCCACCAGCAGGATCGCACATACTTTTGCTTGTACGGAAAAATAAGTGCTGCTGTTATGGATGTAGGCATGCGCTTACTATGTGTGTGTTTTGAAAAGGAACACGCGGTATAGAGTCACTGATACGATGTATAGGAATATGAATGCCACAAAGATTGGGCGGATAAAAGAATGGGCTCGTATTTTTTTGCCGTTAGACTGAGCGCAAAAATTGGTCTACATAATGTAGTTATAATGTGTGTGTGCAGTGCTCACCTATGGTGAGCACCGACCTCTGCGGTGGTGAGAGGGGTGGGGGTGCGCTGCCGACTTGCCACGCACATATACACACAACCAGGGTGGGATTTTGGCGACAGTGGGCCCTGGGCAAGGTTGTTAATTGGCGCCATTGGTTCGGTCAATATCGTACGAGTGGTTTTCAGCGAAGCACTCTGTGGTCGCCTTCGACCATCTCATCCAATAACAATCCATTGACAGGTGGGTTGAGTCTCTCCATAGACCACACTAACTCCACCTGCCGGCAATCTGATAAAGCTATGCCCGCCGAATGGGAACCATATTCCGGTACAGGGCCGAAAATAAAGGTGAATAGAGGCTCGAAAACTCTGGTATCAAATAATTAATTAATGTTAGCGATACATATCTTCGTCAACACCTTATATTAGGAATAATATTGACAAATGTTTAAAATCACTCGTGGTATGCGTTTCATCGCGACCAAGCGATTCTTCAACAGAATTATGAAAGACATAAATAACATGAATAAATAAATTAAAAAAAAATCCACTGTTAAACTTTTGAAGAATTTTCAACCTTCTATCTGTATTCAATTTTTTTTTTATATCCCACTACATATGGCATGGTTTAATTTGCAAGTTGGACAAAGTACCCACCCCAAAGGAGACAATTTAAAAACGACTTAAGGCAAACATTCTAAAACAACAGATCACAAGGCCAACTCGAGCAGCTAGGTGGCCTTTGCTGAAAATTCACCAAAGTACAACGATTCCAAATCGCACAAAATAGCCGTCATAACGCTTTACTCGCTGACCTCATTGTTAAGTAAGTTTCTGTCAAAAATTGATGCCGCCTTCTTGATTGATATTTTTTTTTAAAGAGAGCACAAATCCAAAGAAAGTTGCCTTTGGTCTAACTCGCGGAAAATTTTTTGCTTTAATTTTTATTGACAGTCCATGATCGCCATCACTGAAATGAATATCACATCAGGAAATTATGTAATCCCTCTAATCGCTAGAGCAATTATGGAAAGGTTCTTCGCTCTTTGAAAGAATATGTTTTGAAAGTTAACGCTGTATTTTTTTTAATTAGGCAATAATTTTTCTTTTAACGCAATAATTTTCTTGTTACTATCTGGTCTCCCAGCTGGCTACACGCTGTGTAACCCAGCGGCTTTCAAATAATTCCAGATGGTTACAAGCTGGAATTATTTGAAAGCCGTCATTACTTGAAGGTCACCAGAACTCCAGCACCGAACAAGCGTGGACCAGTGGTGGGTATTCGACCACGAATCCTTCCTAAACTCTGGAGCAACGTCTCAGGCAAATTCAGAGCCAAAAATTAAAATTATTTGACGACCGTTTCTAAAACTCCGAAATACACAATTGAGGCAACCGGAAAAAAATACATTATGGATGACATTCTCATTGAACGCCGATCTCATCACTCCCAGCCACGCCCTGGGCAGCCGACGGGCTTCGCCCTCCCCCTCAACGGCGGCATGTATACACAACCCTGCAAGTCACGTGCCACATACTACCCGCGGTTGCCCAGGGCAACCAACGCTGACTCAATCAATGAGACCGTCGGATAGACAACAAAACGTCGACGACGAACGAAGCAAGTGGACTCGAGGCCTTGCTATCCGCCAAGCTTTATGCATGCATGCATGCATGAATTCATGCCGCTACCGATCCGACCCTCCCCGTGTAATCTACACCGTGATCCGTAAGTTTAAGAACCCCTACGCTGTAGCTCCATTGCTTTTTAAATGGTCAGATTGTTATGAAATTTGGCACAGATAAGCAGTAAATCATTGCGAGCCATTTAGCTATTTCATTTGTTAAAAAAAATCAAGAAATTTGATGTTTGATTTTGAAATTTGATGAAAAAACAAAAGAAAAACTATGCAGTGCGTGCCAGTTGCGAAAAATGCAGCGCCACCTTCGAAATGCAAAATTTTTAGCGAGAAATTTAAATTAAAAAACTCTAAAAAAATAATTTATATTGTAACATAATTTGTGTCAAATTTAATAATAATCTGAACTTCCGGATTGCCGGATAACCGAACCCCCTCCCCGCCATAATAACTCAACATAACTTAACTAAAAATGACCGAATTGTTATGAAATTTGACCGGTCATTTTTAATTGAGTATTTTATGGTGTAAGGTTTTTTAATTTTTTTTTAAATCAAATTTCCCGCTACGAATTTTGCATTCTACAGGTGGCGCTGCGTTAGGGCAACTGGCGCGCACTGCATCGTCTGCTCTCTGATGTAAACAATGGCGTTCACAGAGAAAGACAAAATTGCGATCAGATTTCTGGGAGAAAAAAAAAATTATGGTGGAAAAAAAGACTGCTTAAAATAGCTGAACGGTTCGCATATATTTACTCCGTATTTGTTCCAAATTTCATAACAATCCAGCCAGTTTTAGCTGAGTTATGGAGTTACGGTGGGGGGGTTCGTAAACTTATGAATCACGGTGTAGAACCGTGGACGGGCAAAGGCAAGGAAGGATCCAGGATAGACCACGTGGGATCATCAGGTAAGCGGGATACGTTTTCACGCCCCCTCTATACCCGGAATAGCGTATAGGATCTACGAAGGTCGCTTCCTCCCCGCCCATCCCCCATCCCCCGACTATCTCCCAACGTTACACAAGCTATTCAGCAGTGTATATCGTATGTCTCAGATGTTATCGGCTACGTGTGTATAAGCAGACGTGCTTACCGAGCGCTTAGTCGTCAATTCTAAAAATGAAACACGACGTGATCAATTGATTTTTTTTCGCTAAACGCTTCAAACAATGTCTTTTGTTTTCGTTTCTTGGAATATAGACACGCGCAAAGCGCGTCTATTCGCAATTACTTGAGTTTGTAGTCAATTCCGAAATCCGAATCCCACATTCGTTTAACAACAAGTTACAAACTTGGTTTTGATGTGGATTTAAACGACAGATGTATGACCCAATTACATTTGATGCACATAACTATTTTTGAGCTTATAAATTCCGCAAGGTAAATAAATTCCGCTCAGGTGACAATCAACGTCAAAAATGTTATAAAATGCCGCATGCGTGCACAATGACATTTAAAAAAGGAAGGACATCTTAACTAAAGTTCATTCAAATTTATAAAAGTTATCTAATTTGAATTTGTAAATTTCCTTGCTCCTTTTTTTATTGTGCACTATGTATACGTTAAGCAGCATTAAACTAAAGCAAGGCACAAGTACCAAGTAGCACACTGGTGGACCTTTTGAGACTGAAACATTGGTAGACTTCCTTGGTCAAAAAAGACAAAAAATACCGGGTTCCACAACGTAAGCAAATTTTCCTGAGATTCGACATTTTACTCTTTGATGACAGGTTCGAGATTTCATTTTGCCTTTCTCGGCACCGTAGCTCACTTTAATGGCGATGTCGCGGAACCAGTTTTTAAATAAAAGGCGAACATATTTTCCAAATCTAATTATTTTTCATGTCGCCATTTTTTTATCACGGTGACAGATATATATGCACCAGGGTAAAAAGTAACGCGTAAAACGAAAAGGCTACCGAAAAACTGAATACGGGGTGAAGATCGCAGGAACTCAACCGCGAGAAACCGCCGCCTACTGTTGGAGAGTGAAGGTGAAGGCGCAATTTAGTTTTTACGGCTTAAAAAACAAAATGGTGGCGATAAAAGTCGACCCTATTTCGTGTCGAAATATAAAAACGATTCCACACTTTAGGCGGAGAAACGGTTGTGGTTGTACCAGTGTGCTTACCGCGATCTCTTGGTCCGATGGGCGCTCGCATTTTCACCCCACAAAAACTGTGTTTCTATTTTCCGAGCGTTTGCCGCCTTCGACGATCGCGAAAAACAATATCCCTCCGCTTTACGACGAGCTGCAAAATGACTAAGCAACGTCAAACATGTTATGGAGAAACTGAGGCGCCCTTTTCACTCAACCGTTGAACGTAGCTGCCAAAGAAAATGAAAGGTCTAGAGTGCAGTATTCTTAGTTTATTCGTATTGGTATTAGAGTAAAACGTAAGGGTACCAGCGACCGCGGGTTCAAATTTTGACCGAGACTTTCAAAGTTTTTCTTTTTTTAATCGATAAGAATTCGTACGCGCGCTTCCCTTCCTGTTTCATGTCATACACGTGTTAACGAACCCAACCAAGGAATGAATCAAAGATTATGTAATATTACGTGGACGCCCCCTAGGGGGATTTTGATACGAAAGTACGCCCCCCGCAGACAGGACAAACAAAAATCTAAATCCGATGCTTCCGAAAGCCGATGCAGATGATTGATACTTAACAGAAAAATTGCGACAACGATCTACACCTCTCAAATAACAAAAAAACACCCACGTATTTTATACTAGCACCAAAAATAATATCTACCATGGTAGACGTGACCTGGTTTCGTATGCACCAACAGTCATTAAACCGCCAGTTGATAAATATTACAAACGCAAAACGCCTAAACTAAAATTATTTATTTGAATAATCCAATAATAATAATATCAAAAATTATGAAATTGAACCCCGAAAAAAATTCTTACCAATTCTATTCACTTTATTGTTCTATTTTAAGAATGTTGGCATGAATGGCTCCTTTACGAGCACGTAAAGTTTCCTTGCATATTTTGTTTTAGCACTTTATTTTTGTATTTTAGTGCAAGAACGTACGGATGGACACGAAGTGTTTGGAATACGTAACTAGGTTGGGATCACCTGGCATCATTGATGAAAAGGCCAACGACTACAATTCAATCTTCTGTGACTGACGTCATGTGCGCTCGTACGAGTTTAGTGCAAGCAAGGGGGCTTTCAAACGATTACCAACAAACAATAGTCACAGCTACATGCAGTCTGGCGAGTCATAGCACTGCGCGAATCAAATGGAACTACCAATGACTAATGGGAGAAAATGAACGATCAACGGGAGTTTGCATTTGATGCTCAATTTTCCTTGGAACTTTCGATGGTCATCGCGGTGGAAAAATTGTAATTTATTGATTATTCAACGCCCCTTTTAAGCTAGAAATGCAGTGGCGACATACATAAGCCCGCCCTACCTGGCAGGTAGGTGGAAGATAATCGAAACAGTTTATGTAAATTGAAATGAACAGGTGAATGGATTCCCAGAAAATGCTTTACACGCGAACAAAAATCCATTTAAATCTACCCGATCAGACACATTAAATTAAATTGTTTTAAAGCTTTAATACCCAGGCATGCAAACAAACTTCATGAGCTTATTTCGTCTGTCAATTGTGTTGCATTAGACTCGGAAATTCACGCAAGTTTTTTCGAATGGGATAAAAATGTCAATAGGTTATGCTTTACATTTATATGAAATATGAATAGAATTGGGAACTATTCTTTCAGCAGTGTGAGAAGGAATTCATTTCAGAAAATACATTTATGGAAGCGCGATCTTAGGTACAATTCGCTTGAACTGCTCCATGTATGAACAATAAATTATTCTGTAGCCGCTGTTCACAACATTTTATTTTTTTACAAAAAAAATTATAAATATTTTCCCTTCTTGTGGTTTTTCATAGATTTTTGTAATACGTTTACATTTTAAGTTTGACTAGTGCTTCAATTATACAGGTGTTTATAACATTCTTACAAAATCTCCAATAAATCCCCTATGGCTGTTTGTCGGAACATAACGAAATAATATTTGCAATTTTTGGGAATCGAATAAGTAACTGCCTGGAATCGAACCTGGATCCGCGCGCACCGCAGACGGTTGCTATACCAACTAGGCTAAACGGTTCGTACAATCGTTGAAATATAACAAACATGTCAATATTGGGGGCGGCATTCAATAACTAATTTTTTACAAACATGTCAATATTGTACGCCCTATTTGTTCCAGTTTGGCTCCGTTTAAGCGGTCAAGTGCAAATGAAGAAAAAAACCGCTATCACTCATCATCACGCGGGACCGCATCAATTTAATATGAGCGCCAACGCGATACTCAAATACGTGCCAACTTAGTCACGCAGTCCCAGGACACTCTCGCACGTACGTTCCAGAGCCAAAATTATCCGTTTGCCAAAAAGGATTTTATTTTTGCGTACTTTCGAGGGAAACATATCTCTGGCTCCGGCGCTAACGCACAAATTGGCAAAGTTCTCATTTTTTTCGTGGTGTTGCGGGGAGGTAAGAAATAAAATAAGAACCGCACGCTTAGTGCCCGCAAATGTCAACATTGTCTAAATTTGCTCTTTTTCGTTTCTTTATTTCATCGCGCATATGAAACCATTTCGATTTGCTGACGCACAAACTTAAAATAAATTTGGGGACGCGTGGGTTCTGATGCTGTTTCGGAATCTAGTCATTTATAGAATAATGTGATCTGAGGAATTTGGCGCCAGAAATGATGAAGAAGTTAAACACCGCTATTCCTTTCAATTTTTATTCTAGCCATAAATCGCACAAAAGTAATTTTTATTTTTTGCCAGCTGGGGAAGCTGGGGTGTCATAGTCTCGTGGTGAATTGTATCCCACCAGTTTACCAAATAAATTGTACTAACTTCCTCTCTCAAATGTGGTGGAGTATATATCCAGTGTTGAGTTAGTTCCTTTTCAAGAGGAACCAGTTCCAGTTCCCGTTCCAGTTCATACAGAAATGAAAAGGAACCAGTCCGTTCCTAGTTCATTTTCAAAAGAATCCTAGAACTTTGCCGTTCGTTTGATTAAAATATACATGTAGTAGGTATTTAAAACAAAAATACCGAGTGGTGTGATGCTCACAAAAAATGTGATTACTTCAATGATGACGCCAAATGGACATGTGTACGAACTAAAGGGCATATTTTGAAGATCAAATCTTAAGCAATATTTGTTTGATACTGTAAAATTGATCCCCTGTTTGGAAAATTAAACTAATAGAAAAATATAAGGTCAAGGCTTAAGGTACACAGAAAAGGAACGACCGTTCAAGTTCCTAAAAAGGAACTAAACCGTTCCTTACGCACGTTTCTTACTAAGAAAATAAACTTTGGCGCCCCTAAGCTCCACAGGGACCAGTTCCTAGGAACGGATCTTTTCCGTTCCGTTCCTACCCAACTCGAGGAAGATGGCTACCTTCGCTTGAAGTAACAGAAACCATAGTGCGAAACAACGCAACGCTGCCAACTCCAATTTAACCTTTCATTCTATATTCCGCTGACAGGTCACGAATTAGTCAGCCTTTCAGTTTTACGATATGGTAAATTGAATGCGACAAGGCAAAGCCTATTTTGAGTCACCTGTTCCATTTGGGAGCAGAGTTTGGTTGCTCTGAACTCGTGTTGAGCCACGAGTCAAATGTTGTAGAATTAATCTGCTATTTTAAACCCACAATTTCATTCACTCACACGGGATAAATGATCTTAGGCTTAATTGACATTTTGAAGTCGCTCGTCAAAATTGTATTTAACACATAAAATATATATGTAACTGTTTTTACAAATTTATTTTATTTTGCTGTAACTCACTGTTACTTAGCTTAGATCTATGATATCTTTGATCTCCAACGTGTGTTTGGCAACGCGCAGGCATGGGTCTTACGGATTTACTTCCATTTCGGAGGATTTTATTTATTCATTGGCATGAGTTTCAATTTCCTATTTGAGATGCAGACACAAAAGCTGACAAAAATAAATAGCACACACCGAATTCGATCTTATGACATCTAAATTCAAAAACTGATACCAATACTATTCCGCCACTTCAAACATCAAGAAATTTAGCGATTGTTTTGTTGTCTTGTTGTTGTCATCCTATTGAAATTTTTTTAAATTTTGACGGATCAATGTGTTGTCAACGGTCAAAATGTTCCATGAGACTGAGCTCCGCACACAATTTTAGCTCTCCAGGATATATGTGGAAGTTACCGCAGTTATAACGGACCTCATAGATGTTGAAACGGACAATGAAGGTTCATCCAAAGTTTAAAAACATAACGCACATCAATTTGCTTCTCTAGAATTGGTTCTCTGCAACTCAGTGTTGAAGAAAACGTGTCTTCAGATACGAAATGCACTGATTTGTTTTTAGTCCCATCGAATTTGTACCGCACAGCCGACAAAACCGAGTACATATTGGGAGTAATGATTTTGGAAAGGAAAAAAAAATCACGACGAGCCTCACAAGGCATATACTCGAGTATATATACAATGGCAAACATCCCGGCCACATAAAAAACCCCGCCATAATTTTCGCTCCTCGTCTATTTATGGAGAAGAATACTTGGTTGAAAATCATTCTGGCACGTAACAGCTGTTTGCCATAATTACCCGGTTTTTCCAATACGGCTTTCCTCGAGTACTTTACATATACTTACGACAGGAACGCCAAGCCTGAGATGTACAATTGGCGGAACGCGCAAATAACTAACTGCTTCGAAGCATCTGCCGTATCAGCAGTTCCAAAAAAGTATGGCGTCGTTATCGTAACGTTTCGTGTTGTATCATTACGTTGTTTCGCGTTACAAAATTTGTTCATCGGTTCGAATATGAACAATTTTTTTTTTTGATTGAAAAATAACATCCGTAAAATGTTATTTATGAAATTTAAGAACCGAAATGAAGGTAAATTCTGCAACAAAATATTTGTTATTTTTATTGCAAAGTGGACAGACAAAAATCAGAACTACTATTTTTCGAATACTGCAATTAAAAAATTGTTACTATTAATTGCGCGAGCAAGCCGAGGCTGATGTTGCAATAATTGAATATTTAACTAATGAATAAATCGGCTAAATAATAAGTCTGATAGCCAGACAGTTTCAAAACATCAGATGCAGTAGAGACTGCAAATAAAATGAGTTGTGAGATGCGTCATCGAATCAAACCATCTGTAATCCGAAAGTACCAAAAGTATCAAAAATTGGGCCCTCTCTACTCAGTTGTAATGTAAATTGTATTGTAATGTCTCCAATTGTAATGTGCTTAGTATCAATAGTTAGTGGCAGGTATATGCGAGTATGCGACCCAAAGGTTCGGCCACCACTACGCCATATAGAAGCCGCGAATTTTCTCAGCCCCGAAACTACCCCCCCCCCCCCAAATCCTCACACCAAAAAATGAGTTTCGAGCCAGCTGCCAAGAGACACACAGTTTACACTCAGACGTTACACCCGACAATTTTATACTACTACAAAAAAAGAAAAAAAAATTACGATGCCGACTGCAGTGACAGTTGGCGCCGCCTTTGGCCCGATCCGAAATAATCTGGCAACCACTCCGGTTTTCGTCTCCGCTCGACGCGTGTTCCACGCCATACGGCCGCACATTATTAGGCAGCCTCGTAATAGAGCGGGCGGTAGGCGAATTGTCATTGATTAATTGATGAAATTATTGCGCGGGTTAAACACGTGGTCCCCCGCGGAGGGTCTCTTAAAACTGTTCCATGAACGCGACAAATTATTCATAGACCGGCGCGACTAAATTAATACGCCGAGTTTTGGCCTAATCCGTCGTATTGACATTTTCGCCGACAACATACGCATAAACTCTTGAGACCATCTGCCATCGTTTCATGGGTTAATCAGTGTGCGACACGGAAATTGCTGGAAATATTTTAGACTAAAAAAATCGAAGGAAATACACAAAGATATAAACGATTGCAGGCATGTCCCTCAACAATCGAAAATATAAATATATATT
>JAUJYS010003971.1:0-12464 GCA_033995665.1 Melogona broelemanni | reverse complement strand
CAAATAAACATCTGTTATCAAGGAAGTTGCCGTTTCCCCGTCTTCTCTGGTCGAAGACCACATCAATTTTATTATCGCTACCAGGTAATTTGGAACGCTATAGACGCTATGGACAATTCCAAAGGCATTTAATGCACGGCATTTTTTCCGTCCGAAAAATTCCGGTGATCTCGGTCGGGAGTTGAACCCACGACTCAGGCAAAGTAGAGTAGATATTTCACATCGGTAAAGACGAATTGTACAAGATAAAAATAACTTTTAAAAAAAAGGAACGCGTTTTTGAAAGAACCCGTCCACCTCTTTGAACGTGACGCCCATTATTCGGGATTCCAGTAGGAAGCCCGAGCACTTCGCAAAAATGTAAAACCGGTTCTGCAAATCTGACGAGTCATTTGAATACCGCGGATCTGCCAGCTTTCGTATAGCGCCAATTAAAGACGAAATATAACATGGCGCCATCGAGTTACTAATGGTCGGCATCGAAACGGTGTCGTGCTGTTGTTGCTAGGCGGGCAACGCTGGTGGGAAACCTTGGCAAGAGACGGAACAACAAAAATCGGCATTCTTTATATAAAAAGCGTGTCTTGTACGAGGAGAACCACATTGAAATAATTACACAGGCCACCTACATAATTCAAACAGTATAATGGCTCTTCCTTCTGTGGGATGTTGGCCTTATGGAAATGCAAAATAATATAAAGCCTGTTCAATGTCGGTCGTGGGGACAATACAGTTTAGGTTTGCGACTTTGAAAATACATTTTTGACTTGCGATTTTTGTATTTTCTTTTCTCTCCATTCCACGCTATTTATCGCAAGGTGGCGTATATTTCGTCACGTGGCAGGTGGCGTGCGTCAGTGAACGATTTCTCCGCAAGGTGGCGCCACACTCGCAATTTTTTTTTCCTCGTCGAGGCTGCAGCAGTAGTTTAGCAAAATGGCAAACGTCCACCGTTTGCGAAGGCTGTTCATTAAAATAATTCGAACACCATTGTGCGCGTTACTTTTTTTTTTTTCTAGAGCGAAATCATTTAGCGAAAACAAGAACAATTAAGGCAACCGCTAAAGAATGTACGGATACGCAGCCATTCGTTCAGATTGTCTTTCACACGATTACACCGCTTGTTATAAACTAGATTTATATTTGTGGCGTATACGCGGTGTTTTTTTCCATTCGCTTATACAAAAAAAAACTTTCCTTAAAAAAATTGGAATCGCGAGATAAGCTAATGACGCCATCGGTGGGTTTGAAAATGTGAATCAATGTCGAAAAGCGACACCCTTGGCATCGACAGCGTCCTGTTTGAATGAGTGACGGAGTTGGTAAGGCAAATTCACGAGATTGGGCAAGTATGGCTGAAGGAAATTATGGAAATTATTACAGATGCATTATTATTTAAAATTTGTGGTCAATCCATCAGACGGGAGGAAAAGATTCTTGGAAACCAAGGTCGACATTCTCGCTGTTTGAAAAGTTAGAATCTGACCTTTTTTTTAAGTTGGAAGAATACAGATAAGAAACTTTTACCGACTATTCCCGAACCTAGTATAACATTGTTGTACAGCAGTCACGTAAATAGAATTTGGGTATTTCCAGAAAACCAGCCGCACATGAAAAGCAGAGTCTATGCTGTATCCGACGCGCAAAGCTGACTCACCTCAGAGGTGCGAAAAGGCTGTGTTTACAGAGAAAGGTTCGGCGCCAGTTGCGCATTAGTAGAAACATATTTGAAAAAGTCACCTTGACGGCATGGCCCGCGTATGACCGAGGAAAATGCTCGACTTACATTAATGGCGTCATCGTTAAGGTCATAAGCTCCAGTGAACCAGACTGGCGAGGGATGAGGGGTAGGATGCCGAACAGCGCTATTTGAAGCGACTATACAGGGCAATCGACTTTGTGCCAGGGGTCGATTTGCGGTTGGTGTTTTGGGATCGAAACCCCCCGACACCAAAGGATTTAGTCATCTATTTATTCTTCATTCCCGTGTTATTTTCTTGGTTTACATACAAAAAAATTGGCGAAAAAAGAAATAACAAATTATAAATGTTAGAAGATGGTTGCCTGACTATTCCAGCTGCCTGCCATTCCCCATCCCTTCCCTTCCCTGCCCCTCGCACATACCCATAGAGACATGAGGGTGCAGTAATCCTGTAGTGCACTAGGCACTACGGTAATTTAAAAAAAGAAAAAAAAAAAGATGCCAACAAAATGTAGACACCTGATATTGATAAAAAATGATTCACTCAAATGACAGTAAACTATGTCGAGGAAGGGTTGCATTTCAAAAACGCTGTTAAAATCGAATGCGCCCAGCATGACGTCATGTATTTTCGTCGGATAACCGTCTCATAAAGCAATAACTACATTTTTGGTTGGGGTATATCTCGAAATTTGAACGTTAATAATGATTATTCGCCAAAATGTCATCAAGTTCTAATTGGCAATTTATGTGCCTGCGATGACGTCATTCTATTAGATGTAATCAATTGTTTGTGTCCGTGACACACGTTTAGCAACCTTCGCATATGAGCGGTGTTCGTACGAGGTACACCCACTACCCCGCCTAAACAGATTTTGTCACGGCAACCAACCACTAGCGGCTCGTCCTAAAAGATCAGACGGGGGCCGGGCCTTCAGCCACAACAACCGATAGGATGAACGTGGAATGCAGACTCAATTAAAATGGTTATCCTTGTCACGAAAATGTTTTTGTTTTTGTGTCAGGAAGCAAACACTGGGACGCAGGCATATTTCTACATTTTTAACTGAATATATTTTAGGGGCATACGTTTTTACATATCCATTGCATATTATTTACTTATACGCTACCACCGACCCCCTCCTCGTCACAACAAAATGTATCACCGGCCGCCATTATGATAGCAAGCGCAATAAATTTCGACTAAATCAAATCTAAAAGCTGCAAGGCCCGCACACGTTCGTGGGTAACAAACGTCAACAGGGTGGCAGGTGATCTCGTGATCAAAAGTTGCACCAGTAGTGGTATACAGTAGGGGGACCCATACAGTAGTTTCCCACCGGACAGAAAAACTTCCATTTCGTTTATGACGACAAGCGCAATGGGTACATTCATATGAGAGGGAGACCGGAGACGGAATGGTACCATGGCTGTTGCCTGGAACGCGCGTTGCATACTCAAAACAACACTGGGTCAAGGACTGCCCCCGACAACAACACAACAACAGGCAGTTGCTATATGGCCCAACCGAGTCGACAAAAGGCTTCGAATAGCCCACGCACGTGCATGCGTTTGACATGAGCGGATATGGGTGCGTGGGCGCAAGTAAAAGCGAAATCAAAATCCCCGTCTCCGGCAGAGAATTGTAGAATGCTAATACGGGCGGATGATTATGCAGTGTTTGTCATCCCTAAATGATCTGATTCATTCTCACAGATTGCTATATAATTATTGACAAAAAACCAATGGACGAAAAATCAGATACTTTCTCCCATGCGAAATAAAGCGTATTATCATGGGCGGATAAGTGCGATACGTTTGTTCTTCGTTTCAAAATGATACAATCCATTCTACCAGATTAATTGCAATATATTCAACCCATTATAGATGGGTAGTTCTTAGAAGCCGTTGGAAAGTAACGAAAGACAAAGTCAAATTCCCGAGATCATTTGCTTCTGTGGTCACCGAAACACCGAACCCGACATCCGTTAGCCCGCGATCATTACCGGTAGAGCCTGATTCCGTAGTCATTGCAATTTCTTTTCCATAACAACAATGATTCAATGGTTATTTTCAACCGAACTTTCTAAACAGTTTTAATTTGAATGAATTGAGAAAAACTGATTAAACGTAAATAAAATCAGCAATTTTAAAGTCCGATAGTAAGACACTTTTAATCTGTCAGGTACAGAGGAAATTTTTATTTGTTTTAAATTTTTGAAGTGTTACAACATTTCAGTTTTTGAAGTGTTACAACATTCAAGTGCGCAAAATTCAAATTGAAAGGTTGCACGCCTTCAATACCTGATTCCGTAACAGATTTGCTTTTAATATTTACAACAAGCTTTCCCTTTTTCCATTTATTTTATTTCCTTCTTATCGAAAAGCTGCTTCAATGAAACGAACCGAAACGTTCAACAAGCGAAAGTGACAGCATACAAGTTTGCTGATTGAATTGGTGGAAGGAGGGAGGAGAGTGACGCAAATAAAATAGCCCCGCCATTTTCTCTCGAACCCCATTATTTGGTGGAACGCTCGCTGGTTCAATCTTGAGAAAGCTGGTATGAACATCTATCTATACATATACGAACTCACAAAAAAAAACACGCCAAAGCGAGAAGTAGGTCAACAAGCGCGTGTACCGAGCCATTATCCACTAGCGAAAACCCAAGATTACCACTTTCCATACAAATTTCGTAATCCCCTTTCAGCCGATTCTACGTGACGACCGCAGCGCCGCCACACTGGGAATAGGAATCGGAAGATGCACGTCCGCGCGCGCTCCCCCAGCCAACAAGTGGTATTACGATTGGCTGAGTGACGTCACGGCTTGCCCGCTCGAGCGATTGGCTAGCGGATACGCGGAACTGCATCTAGACAAGAAACGACTAGCTCTGATTTTTACAAAGATTCAGAGAAACCGAACGCATGCTATCGGGACACCCCGGTTGTCACCGTAACCAATCACCATGTGTTTGTTCGTCACATGTAAATTAGATGAACCAACCCGCAAGCCTGCAAATGGTATGACATCATTAAAAAGACGTCTATTTAGCGGCTTGTCAAGTAAAGGGAGGACCAGCCACCAGTCCATGTAACGATGTGAATAAAAAATCCATTTATTTTTGAATGAAACAAAATGTTGACAGATTTATCCGTTTCAAAATACAAGTCACCTACAGGACTACTAAATAATAATTAAAAAAATTCTAGTCCAAATATTAATCATTTTTCCCCAGTATTACTCTCTCAGGCAAAATAAACGCTAAAACAGATAGAAAATATTTTCTCCTGTTCCGAATTACATTTTGCAGAATAATTCTAAAAATAAAGATGACTTAATAAACTGATTATTTTGTTCGGACGTTAAGGAGATTCGCTTGACCCACGGAAGGAGTCATACTGTCTGTTAGGGATATAGTCTATATTAACCTAACAGATAATACTTGTACAATTATTTCACCATCGTAATTGTAGTATATGTTCATCGATAAATAAACATTATCCAAGAAGTTGCCGTTTCCCGTTTTCTCTGGTCGAAAACTACTACACCTATTTTATCTATTAATAAACTGACTTTTTTAGCAGCCATTAGACCGACGTAAACCGGGGATTAATTTTCTCTACAAAAACAAAGTGCTTCGATTTGAAGCTAGCCACGCACATAGTTCCTGAAAGCGCCGACGTAAAGCGTTTTGACTAACGCGATCCCATTGAAGTGCATGCAAGTCCGTCAACGTTTCGTAGTTCCTAAAAGCGCCGGCATAAACCGCTTCGACTAACGTCGCGTAACGCGCCCCGCGTAACAAAGCAACAAAGGTCAGATAAGCTTCGATCTCACCATCCACAAGGTGCGCCAGCCCCAGCCCCAGCCCCCCCCCCCTACCCCAAACAAAAAATATCAACTTAAAGAGGACAACGGATGATTCGCTTACCTGGAGTAGACCCGACAGGTGGAATTGTTGATGCGCTTGTCGCTGCGATAGCGTCGCCGATCCTCAAACAGGTCCTTGATGGCGGTGACGCACAGCACGAACACCACGGGGATCATGGCGATCTCCTTGCCGAACGCGTTAATCTGCGGCACCCAGTTGAGCAGCACGATAAACAAAAAGTAGAGATTGGCGAAGCGGTGGAACTGCTCGAATAGGTTCTTGGGCAGGAACGACAGCAGGGTGTACTTGGTGGTACGAATGCCGTTACCGGCGTACGACGACTGCTGCTGGGAGGTGCTGCCGCCGCTGCCGGATCCGCGACCGGAACCGCAGCAGCAGCAGGAGGAGGAGAAGGTGGCGGCGGAAAACCAGCTCCGTTTTGCCGGACGGTGCCGAGGGTCCGGGGCGACGCCGGCGCCGTCGGTGGTGCTGTGGGGGGTGGCGGATGCCGGATGGTGGTTGGTGGTGGCCTCGCAGGAGGAGGAGGTGCCGGCGGCTAGGGTGGCGGCCAGGTGGTTGGGCGCCACCAACCGGTGGCGGGTGCTCTCCGGCGGCCGCGTCCGGTTCTTCCAGAACAGCAGCTTGTCCACGAACGACTGCACATGCTGGTGCAGCGTCGCCTGCGATTCGCTGCGGCGGGACGACGAAGAGGCGGGGTCCCACATGATTGGCCTCGCGCATGATCTGCTCGGCGGCGATTGGTTGCGGGACGGCGGCCGGATACGTGACGTCAAGAGCGATCGACCAATGAATTGCGCGAGGAGCGGACGGGAGCACCGAAAGAAGTGAAAATACAAAACGAAAAACACGAATTAATATAACGAAATCAATATGAAAGTGTAACTCGAGTAAGCGGAACCGTACATGATATTGATAAATTTTCGTGCAAATCTGATCACAAAATGGACGGGTCGGAGCAGGGGGGGAATTATTCGTCTTATAAGTTGAGATAAGATTTTGCTGAAAATGTGAAAAAGCTGACAGCACGTAGCCTGACGATCGTACAACTCAAGTAAATAAAACTAATTTTTTCCAGGTTCGTGCGGAGGGAGCTCTCTTGTAAAATCCAGAGGATCTCACGATGATACATAATAGATTAATACTTAATACTTAATCAATGAGATTGAATACACGCACAGATATATTTGAGAACCGAAAAAAAAAAAAAAAGAGTCACCTCACAATAAAAGTGAATACAATTGATGTACGAGTTTGTTATCCATTGCAATGAAAGTATTGTATTGTTTGTTTGTGTGTGACTTTGATCAGAATTCGGAATCGTAATAAACATGAATCGTGGGTTTCTCACGCATTTGCCAGCTTCATCCTTCGCGGTATTACGATATGAGAAATTCCGAGTTACATGATATAAGATGCACGGCTACTGGAAAACATTAGTTATTTATACTATGGAGCTACGTACATGTATGTACACGTACACGTGTACACGTTAACAATTTATGACATCATTTTTCATACCGGTACGCGTTACATTACAATAAAACCACTTTGTCATTCACTAGCGATATACTCCGAATTCTCTTGACAGCATCGACAATGCAACACGCCTCAGAATTGCCATCACAAATTCATAGTTACTTTTCCTTCAGGAATGCAGCTGTAAAAAGACAGAATAAAATTAAATACCAATATCTTGTTTTTTATATGACGAGATTGTGTGTCCCCCCTCAATACAAACAGAACCTGAGTCGGGAATGGTTCCCGAATGGAATGTACGGTTCCTACATTTCCAACTGCATTTCGGTATGAATGTGACTCTCGTAATTGTGCTAATTATTACCATAAGGCTCTCATGATTGTGTTGGCCACGTGTATTTTTATTTGCGAACAATGAATTTGAGCGCGGGTGGTCTCAGGAAACTCATTTCAAATTAAAAAATAACTCAAAGACGTGCAACCATCACCTGTTGGCACCATTAGATAATGGCGACGAATATACGACCAAAGAAAAGAATGCAGATGCCAAGCTACACAAGAACGCCTTTCGCAGTCACACCAAATTTGGAATAACATAATAATTGGTTGCCAATTGTTCCCCCTTCCCCTCACCCCCCGTCATGGAGCTCTCAACCACTTTCGAGGCTCACTCGACAATTACCGGCACAAACAAACAATAAATCGCATTGGAAATGTGCGACCCAGTTTTGCTGGCTTGCGACGACGTAGGTTCCATAGCTGAGCCGCCATATGCAAGCGCCATTGTGCATATATATTTAATGTCCTCATAAGTCCGGAGCTATTTTGAGTAGGTTTGAAATATTAGATATCTAGTCTCCTCTGAAAAGGGCGCACGTAATTTGTCCGTTCGGAACTAAATGCGTACGTAATATTAACAAATACCAGACAATACACTAGAAACATTGACATTTTTGCGTATCGTGTGCTAAATTTAAATTACGCGTTCCAAATTATTTTGCCCATTTCTCAAATTCTAAGAACGTAATTATATTTTTGCTGTGTTCTTAAATCAATTATAAAAATAAAACAGATGCATAGCATATGTTAGCCCAGTCCGTATTGCAACCGACATCGGTGTGGCTAGTCCCGGGTTTGATTCCCGGTGCAGGCTCTCTCGTTTATTCGATCATTCGTTTACTCGTTTATTCGAATAGGCTCCTCACATTGGACTGGGACAAGAGGGATGAAAAATATCCTGTACTGATGATAAATAAAAATAATTATAAAAAAAACATGTTCTTGAAGGCGAACGGAAGACAAACCATGTCGGACCTTCCACTATAGTTTAAAAAAATACTACTCCTCATAATACAACGCCGATTTATTTTTCATGGATATTTTTCGAAAAAAATATAACTACAACGATTGACATTTCGTGCACTTTCAAAATATATTTTCAGTAAAATCTGTCATCCCATAAGCTTTCTCAAGAGCTTATGCCTTTAAGAACACGATAAGAGCCCACGTAAACATTAATAAATGAAAGCAAAAATTCAAACAGACAGCGGACAGACTGCGATTTGAGCAGAGAAGAATTGCCAACATTTCTCGAGACTAAATGCCAATGACTTATCCGCACTATACAATACTGTAAACCTTGGCCGATAAGATTGCAGCAATGTTTATTCTTCAACCAACAAGAATGAGATATGAGCAGATTCGAACACAATACAAACGACATTATGATGAAGACTGAAGGTGACATTGTTCTAAACGCGTTCAAGCAACCCTCGGAATTTATTTTAGTTTTTCAGTATGGTTAAAAGCTAACCTTATAACAAACAAACAAAATAAATTGAGCCAATCGATATGGACATTGGGTTTCTGCACTAGTTAACCACTTTTTTTTTTTACAACAGAAGTGAATATCACTGCAGGAGATTATGTAATCCTTATATTGCTATGACAATACATGTATGTAAGGGGTACATTTTCACCACTACCCCGGTATCGAGCAAAACGATAGCCAGCGCCGGGAATCGAATCAATAACCGCCGCACCGCAATCAGCTGCAACACAGACTGATCAACGGCGAATCGTACAAAATTCCTAAGAGGTTGGAGGAGGTTGCAAATATCAAAAGTTGTAATTTTAGCAAATAATTTGGCCACTAGATGCGCTAATAAAAAAATTGGCTAAAATCCTCAGCTCAGACACAGAGAACAGTTAACTACACGCCAAGAGGATAGAGGAACATGAAGTATAGTTTGACTTTCGTGATTGCAAGGTCTAGAAGCATTGTCATTTTTGACGAGAAAACATTACAAATTATAACATTGTGAAATTAAAAGCTAATCAAATCATTTGGCACCGTTCAGTGTCTATTAGGATGCGGTCAATCTTATAATTGGAACATTTTCATCGACCACATGTACCCGAAGAGACTAACTGGCAAGTGGCCCAGGGAACCTTGTTCACGTTTTGGCGGCATGTTAAGTGGAGCTATTAGGTACGGTCGATTTAGTTTGGCACCTCGACATTGGGCAACCATGATCCTGGTCTTGAATATCCAAACGTCGCCTAAGTCGTAAATCAATAGTTCTCGGAGCAATATCGAACCTGGATTATTATAATTTATAATTACAATTTCATCCAGCAAGCAGCCCGGATAGGGCCAAATAGTAGGTGGGGGTGCACAAGAAACTCAATTTTTTTAATATTCTCTCCCTCCTGTAGTGAATCTGAAAATTAGTCGAGTTATATTTTTGAATATTTAATTTTCACTCACACCGGGATTTGAGCCCAGATCACAGAACACAATTTGATTGTGGGCACAATCCGTGTTAGGTTTATCGTCACCTAACCAACTGAACAATCAGTGCCGTACGGAACTTTCAATTGCATAAATTAATGATTAGAGTGTTGTGAACGCCAGCAAACCATGGTAGCTTTAAGAAATACTGAAAAAAAAAATCTATTACCAATTACAAAAAATAAAATTGAAAAGCCAAAAGAAAAGTTGTGAAAGATAACGGGACCCGTTATGAAGATAAAAAAAAATAAAAAAGACAAGAACCCCAAAAAAAATATATATATAAGAAAAAGTTCGAAGAATTGGTCATGGTCAGGGACACAAACCTGAATTTATAATTTATTTATGAATTCACATCGTCAAAATAGTTTTACGAAACACTAAAGAAATATACTAGCAATTAAGCAATTACAAAAAATTATAAACTATAGTCATGTAAAAGCCAAACAAGGATAAATATGTCGGCGGCTCGGCGCAAAATGCAAAAAAAAATATCTTACGATTGCTCAATTTCCCCAGTACGGTGGTAACTGGACCAGCGAAAAGCTGTTTCAGTTGCACTATCACATTACATACAGGTTTTATTATAACAAAATAAACGAATAGTGTCATAATTCATAAAGAAATGACTCTTACTTGTCAAAAGATTCCAAATCCTGACCAATTTGTTTATCAACTAATGGTAGTCGCACGGAAAAAAAATCATTTGATTTCAATTTCGTACGACGACGAGGTAAAACTTCCTTATGATTGAAAATAAGTCTACTAATTACATATTTTTGCTGTAGGATATTGAAGAGAATTTTTTCATTAAAACAGAATTACGATTCTGCGAACAGTAAACGTTATCTTGACTTATTTTTAATCTGTTTTTCGCTCATACATTACTCCCCCCCCCTCTCCTCCAGGCAGCACAAAGTGGGTAACAACTTGTAAAAGTTTGAAAAGTTCCCCGAATTACGTGACAAAACGTCCCAAATTCCCATGTTTCATTTTTCGGTGCACCTATCCTTGTTCAAGTGTCCTGCATACATAGTTTTTGTTTTTTTATTCTTTAAAAATTCGAGTGAATCAACCCGAATCGAGAGGCGGCCCCGTCGGCATGGGCGCCGGCAGTAAGGGGCAAGGGGGTGCGCTTGCACCCCCCTGGAAAATTTTCTGCCGGCACCCATAGCATGGGCGCCCGTAGGGGGTGGAAAGGGGGGGCACTTGCACCCCCCTGGAAAATTTTCTGCGGGCAAGGGGGAGAGGCACTTGCACCCCCCTGGAAAATTTTCTGCCGGCGCCCATGTTAACGGATACAGGTCCCCCAGCTTGACTTCCATTCCGAAAGAAGACGGGTATACCAATTTTTTTCACCCGAAAAAGTTCGATGGTCTCAGTCCGGAACTGAACCCGCGATCACGAGCATAGTTGGCTAACACGCAATCATTGCGTCACACGCCATCTCTGGTGAGTCTCATCTATTACGCCTTACGTCTCCAGGGACCGTCTCGCCATTTTCTAAGAAGGACCGGACCACCAACTCAAGATTAAAGAAAATGGATGTTGACTTTTGAAAGTGAGTCGCAAATTCCCCGAAATTTACTATCAAGCAACAACAAAAAATCGCTGAAAGCAATTTTCTTCCGGAATGCTTTCGCGGAAACCCCGGGTACGAAAGTTCGGGTCCGAAACCGGGAATTGAACAAATTACAAAATGGACCGGCGAAGTAATCCCGGTCTAGGGGCAATAAATTCTATCACACGCTAATGTAATTAAAAGTGAAACGCGCGAATAAATAGCCGAGGTCGTTGTTTTTATTTTTTCTCTGGTAAGCTCGAACGCAACAGCCAATTTACCAGCGAATTTTACGGCAGGCCATGCGATAGTACTAGGGGCGTACGATAAGTTTCTGGATTGTTTTTTTTTTTTAAGTAAGGCTTCGTCGTTTTAAATGAAATTCGGTGAAGTTTATCTCAAACCATTACTGAGCATTTTCTTATTTTTTTCAAATCGATTCGAAAATTGCACGTATTGAAAATTCGAACGTCAACGTGGACGCCAACGACATCGTGCCTCAGCAGCGTTTAGTTGTCGGTTATTTATATTTTGAAACCATTTTGGCTGTATGTTTTTTTTTTTAAGTCAGAAAATTTTTTTAAAGACTAATATAATGTTGAGCGGATAACTGTGAAAGATGCTCTAAGAGGCGGGATGCGCAAAAATGATGGTTGAGTTCGTGTGGTCAACATCGTCCCGAAAAAAATTGCGGGCGCTAGTTAGATTCAAACTTCGAAACCTTTCAAACTGAAACAGTAACACTTTCATTGATTTATATATATATACCGGTATATATATATCATTTACATCATTACCATTACCATTTGGAACCATTTTAGTAATAATTTTATTTAAAGTAAAGGGTTAAGGGTAATGATGTAAATGATATATATATACCGGCTAAGTTATTCAACGGCTAAGTTACACGTTCAAGACATGAGCGACCTGAAAATACGGTGTCGAGTGGGACGCGTAGGAAAGTCAGTATCACCTGATTAGTCACTTCATGTTATGTTTTTGGTTAGGTAAGTCAGTTTCACTACGCACCCCACT
>JAUJYS010003970.1:0-12465 GCA_033995665.1 Melogona broelemanni | reverse complement strand
GAGGGGCAGGGAAGGGGAGGGAAGAGGGATGCAGCTGGAATATCCAGACTGCAGGATCCACCCCTAAGCTCTGGACTTTTCACTGCAAGGCCTTCTGCCATAGCGGTGGCTTTCCTGCAATGCAGTGTTATTTGTGATTGCCTGTTCACGGGGCAACACTTCGTTCGACCATTGCTATATAGTAAATTTACTTACGAGGTACCTGATGCACGACAAATACCAAACAATAAATTTTATTAAACACTCATCGTTTAATCTACTTTCCTTACCCAATTTTCATTAAATTACCAAACGTTAAAAACATGCCTGTAACATTCTGAAATAATAAAACTATTGGCTCTATGCAATTAAGTTCATAATTTCGTTTTTGCAGGCCGTCGCTTACTGACGTAGTATGTCTGCTTTCTTTGAAAAATGAATTTTCTTTTGATTTTTAGAATACTTTCTAATGTGAAATAAATTCTCGGAAGGTAAGACCAGCTGAACCACTGTACGTTGGGATCTTTATCTGAGGGGTAAATATTACAGTTCGCCGCACAGAAGCACAATGGTAGCTCGAGCATGCTTGGTTAGTCTGGCTATATACTAGGGTATTAGATACGATTATCTCCATCAAGGTTATAAAATATGAAGTGACCAAACGAGATGGCAACATTGTTGCGCGCCTCTCGTCATTGGCACTGCAGGCGAAAAAAACTGTTAACCTTGCTCGCGCTTTTTGTACTGTTTAAATGTGTATACGGTTATGCGCTATCGCAGGGCATGGTTATTCGCGATAATATCAAGTGAAAGTGATGCCTTTGGCGTCGAACTGGTGGTTAGATGCCCTCTTGAGTATTATTAGTTAAGTCGGACGTGTAATTAGATTTTTTTGTCCTTTTTTTTCTTTTTGCCTCTCCTCAAATACGCAAGAGACCCGGATTTCAAAGAAACACCTATTTTTGACAACATATATGGAATGCTTTTCTAAAGCTAATATTCAATAAACATTGATTAGTCGACTGTTTATACGAGGGGAGATCATAAAGTAATGACGCCTATTTTTTATTTCGAGAATGGAACGTCTCAGAAAAAAACGAAAATATACATTACAAAGATCAATTAATTGTCTACCTTTTCCCATTAATCGCCATCGACATTGATGCATTTTTCGATTTTTCATCACATGATTTTGGAACCGAAATTGAAGAGAGCGTTCAAATTGAATAGGAAGACAATGACTGACTTCATTTTTTAACTTCATAACTAATCTGTAATCGTTGAGATGACTTCATAACTGTTATGTAATCGCTATAATGTTTCTTCAAAGGTCTCCAATAAAGAACTGCGTATAGACGATGAGCCAAGTTTGGCGATGGAACAACAAGTGCGAAGGATAACGAACGGCTCGGACGCCTAAAATTCTCTGGATAGCATATTGTGAAGAGATTCGTCATTAAGACTTGTTGTTCAATCACCGAACTTGGCGCACAGTTTTTTATTGGAGCCCTTTGAAGAAACATCTTAACGATTACAGAATAGTTCTGAAGTCATCTCAACGATTACAGAGTAGTTATGAAGCTCAAATGAAGTTCGTCCTTGGCATCCTATTCAATTCGAACGCTCTCCTCGATTTCGGTTCCAAAATCATGTGATAAAAAATCGAAAAATCCATCAATGTCGATGACAATTAATGGAAAAAGTAGACAATTAGTTGATCTTTCTAATGTATATTTTCGTTTTTTTTCTGAGCCGTTCCATTCTCGAAATAAAAATTGGTGTGATTTGTTTATGATCTTCTCATGTACATCTGAACGTAATAAATTATATCATTACATACTTTTATGTGTGATTTTCAATTCCCGACCGTAAAAGATTAATTTAATTTCCTTGATATGTTTTCGATTCTCGACGTACTCAGTTTTAGTAGTTTGTGGTGGAGTCAAAACTCTATTCGTCTTTCGTGCTGACGCTGCGCCGGACCATGTTCCCCTTTTTGTTGCAAAACCGGTTATCGATGACGACTTTAATTACCAATAGAACGGTTGCCGATGCTCACTATCGAAGAAATGGATTAATAAGGAGGGCATTTCTCGGTCGACGACTTTTGGTGAGCGCCCTTGCAGTTTCAAGTGCACCTTTAAAAATGTTATCGATATCGGTCGGTTATCGATATCGTTATTGCGAAGCGCGTTCGCCCGTCGACGAAATTGATTAATAAGGAGAACATTTCGCGAGCGATGACTTTTTCTCTCTCTTGAGACGCGCCTTTGGCTAAGTTGGAAGTGCGCCTATTAAAACAACGGGGCTCATAACATTGCTTTCGTGTTAAATTAAATTCTGTAGCACTGTTTTAGTGTTCAGTGAAGGGATGAAGGCCTCTGCGCTGACCGGCGCTGACCGGCTTGGGAAGACGAGATACTTTCTCGGAGGCGTCAGCTCAATTAGTATCGGACTCGACAAAGCTATGGCGAAATCGACAATTCATAGTAGAAACCCGCTACTTTTCCACTTTTTGATTTTTGTGTCATTAAAATCTGTAGGTCTAATCAAGGTTGTCTAATCAAGTCTGATTAAACTGGATGATTTTTCGGACTTACCCGTTTGATAATTTTCAGTGTCTTAACTCATACAGAGTTAATTTGAGATGTCAATTGGATACTCTTATTAGTTTCAATTGTTCAATGGAGATCGCATTTAAAGATTACAGGGTGTTAGTCTAAGTATTTTATTAATTTGTTCGATCCATGACTTGCGGCAAGTTCGTTGATTAACTAGGTTACACAGTGTTGGGTTCGTACATTTCGAAAAGGAGCAGGTTCCCGTTCCTTCCAATGAAAAAAGAAACCAGTTGCCGTTTCAGTTTCTTCAGAAATTAAACCTAGGCGTTCCTAAGTTCCTCAAAAAAGGAACCAGTTCCTAGGAAAGGAACTTTTCTGTTCCGTTCCAACGGAACATTGACTGTGTATGTCGATTGTGTGGTTCATGGAGTCGAAGCTCTCTAGTCACGCAACCATCAAGCAATTGCTACACACCAAGGTTAGTAGAATACCGATTAGCCAGTCGAAGAGGTAGCGCCCTGATTGGCCAGAAGCTTATGACGCGTCTGGCCACCTCCAATATGCACATTGCAGGTATCCGTATACAGCAAACAGCCGGAAACTTATGAACAACGGTGTAGTCGGTTGACTAAACGTATTAATCCAATGTGTTTAAAAAAATATATTGCCATAGAGAACTGTACAAATAAAATATATAAAATAAATTTATAAAATATGTTACAACATAACATAAAATACACAAATTAAATACAATCATTATTATTATTTTTTTTTTATTTGTATCAACGACTGAATATATACAGAAAATTATAATGAAGATACGTACAAGTAGAAATATATGAAGGATAATATACATGTTGTTGTTGATTTATCCTTCGTGTCGTCTCCGGACCCCGACCCTCGATCCCTCGACACCTGATGACTTCAGGGAGCAAAAGCCCCCTGAGTATTCTTGGCAGAATACAGGGGTGGCTTGCGAAGGCAACGGCGGGGTCTCCAGTAGGTCTCCAGTAGGGAAGTCGCCAGTTGCGTCACTTTTGACACCAAAGGTGCCGCCTGGTCCTCAAATACCTTCGAACTGGCTAACCTGTCTTCTCTACTAACCTTGGCTACACGCCATCAGGTTTGAGATACACTGTTGGTACTGTTGGTGTACCCTGTAGGTGGGCGCTCGATGGTGGCGTCCTCCCTCTTCGGTGGTGGACCCCGTTGGTAGCCCTCCCACGGACGAAAGGAATTCGAGGGACGCGCCGCTCATAGCAATGGTCGCTCGTTTGTTTGCAGCAGCTTTTGTAGCTACTCATGCTGTTTCTGTGTTTTCATTGGAAATGTTGGAGTTTTTGGTGGTTGGTGGCGAAAGGAGTTATGTTAGCTTTCAATGAAGCACCACGCAACCTAAACCAGTTTTTGAAGTTTTTCGTTGAAACGCCGTAGATGCCCGAGATTATTGAATAGGAAAATTTAAGCGCTTTAGAAAAAATCGCGTGGAAACTTCACATAATACAATATACGAGTTCTCATACATATACTCTGTATAGCCGAAAGTTTGAAAACAGATTTGCTGAATAGTTTGTTGTTCGTAAAATATTGAAATAATCAAATACGCTGCATGCGTAATTCATTCTACTGCAAATCTTGTACACCATGTACATTCATATTTTCTATGCTAAATTGACCTATTTGCGGGGGAAACATTCGATAAACCTATATGAAAATATCGCTAATAGGGATGTTGAGACATTCATAACATTGTCACTTATGATAACAAAGTTGAAAAGCACGACACATTTCCGAGACACAAACGAATCTCTTTTAATATTTATTATCGACTTTTCCTCTTTATACAAATACTCATTTAAATTGACAAACCTAATCAATTTTCTAAATATATCTTGACATTCAAAAGCAGATTGATCGGTATTACGTTTAAAAATAAACATCGATATGTTTATCGATTTATTCAAGATTCCAGCACATACTTCCTGCACGATTGAGCGGTAATTTCAGATTGGGATGCATCGGCACCATTCGGATGCTACGACGCGACATTATTACGTTTTTAGACTACGGTTGTAACCAAACTATAGGTTATTTAATACAAACGTCATACGCGATGCTACGTGTAAAAAAAGGTTGCCGGGGTGCGTTGTTGTTTTCTCTTCTCTGTTTGTCGAATGCGGATAGAGTTGAATCTCACTTGACCCGAGAACGTGCGGGGTGCTTTCGTTTTTTGTTTCGACCTTGTTCGTTGCTGTTATTGTTTTACCAAATCGGCGCCTGGGTTCACGCGCATTTACACTCGGTGTGCATACTTTAATATGCTTGATTGAGCGCCAAGCTAAATATGAATGGCGCACCCTTGATCTATAGGTTGTAGCGGCATACAAGGTGTGGCAATAAAGTTCGGTTAATGACGTAGTTAAACATGTGCAGTTGTTGCCTCACATGAAAACGGTTTACAATACTTTAAAATAGTCCCCGTGGCACATTCGAATATCTGACAACGTGTGTACAAATCGTCGAAAGCTCTTAAAACGTTCTCCAAAAGTACAGCTTTCAAAATGATAATAATTCCCGTGTTACAATACCAGTAAAACTGTACTTGTAATGTGATACGGGAATTGAAAGCTGTACGTTTGGAGCACTTTTTTTTAAGAGCTTTCGCATTTCGACGATTTGTACACACGTTGTCAGATATTCGTAATGTGCGACAGGGACTATTTTGAATTATTGTAAGCCGTTTTCATGGGAGGCTACAACTGCATATTTCAACTACGTCATTAACCGAACTTTATTGCCACACCTTGTATTCTTGACATGCACGGTGTACTGTTATTTGGGTGGTTTGCGGCGATATATCGAATCAACACGATTTTGTCCGCCCTAAAAGTGCATCGGGAATGATTGAGCATTAATTACAGAACGAATTCCTAATTAGAAAAATATACTAATGTCATAAGAAAAATAAAAGTTAAAGTGCTAATTTTTATGAAATCTTAGTGAATTAATACATTGGTCTAATTTGAAATAATTATCTAGATTATTTTCATATTTTAATTTTTATAGCTTGATATATATTATCTTTTAATAATCAAAAGTATATTTTATTCCTTTTGTCAATTGACATTTGGAATTGGGAAGAGCGGAGAGATGGTAGGGACAACCAACCACCAACCAATGAACGTCAATGCCGAATTATCAAAATAAAAAGTTTGAGAATCGCTGGTAAAATGTGGCGTTTTCGCATTGCAATTGTATCAGTGGAAGCATCAGGTGTCCGTGGCGCCGACGCCGGCGCATTCTTGGCGCGCGTTCAGAAGTTCGAAGTCGCTCTGAGGAAAGAGAAAGAGAAGAAGAAACAAGAGTTTTCTCTCTCTCTCTGGCTCTCTCTATGACAGCTCTAGCTTCTCTAGCCCCCAGTGGATGCGGCGAGAAAGTAAAGTTGAGTGACGGAGCGAGCGAGATTGATAAATGCGAAAAAAAGTTTTTGCTATTTCTGGCTCGCCTCGCTTCTCTCCTCCGAACCGGTCTCATTCTATCTCCACAACTTGAACCGAATCAGCGCACGCGGGCTCAAGGTGCAGATACTACGCATGGTGACTCCGCCGACAGCGAGATTTTTATTCCACGCCGGGCGGCCACACCGAGCAAGAAAGACGGCATCTAGGAGAGAGATGATCCCGTGTAGTTCGCGCCCCGCGCCCAAACAAAAATCATCGTCGATTCCCGCGTTCCTCCTACACCTCCTCATCTCCGCAAATTACATATCAACCACGCGCGTTTTTCCCTGTTCACCAGGCGGCACTACAACCACCAACCCGCCGCTCCTCGGCAGATTGGACTCCGCCCACCTGTGACGTCACCGAATATTCTACGACTAGCGGTGTGGCCTTCGTCAGCTAACACCATCGCGAGTATACACACTCACACCACCGAGTCTCGTCCGGTAATAATCAGTGAATGAAGTATTTTTGGAGGGGTTCGTCCTGGCGTTTTTTCCCGCACGCCCATATCCATTGTGGAAGCACCATCATCCACACCACCACGCGCGCAGACAGATTTTTCCGCTGCACCTATTTTGTACCTTCGCCCCGCCAGTACGCATGCGTCAGGCGCGCGTCTGTGTCTGATCCGGACACCTAGTGTGTGTGTCACGTGGTGTATATCTCGAAACGCGTGTGATCCCTTCCACCATCACCACCTTCCACTGTACACCGACATAAGGCGCGTGACCTGTCTGCGCATGCGTCGTTCCCCTATGCGATTGTTGGTCGTGTGAATATTCATTTTTTTTTGGCGTGATGGTCTGGATGTAGAAGGCACGTGGTCTCCTCTCAATACTCACGCTGCCGATCGAGTACGTAGTCGCTCCGTTGTGAATCGCTACCGGTTTTTTTTTTTGGAGAGAGAAAAAAAGATTATTCGCTCCCCATCGAATCAAAACACGCGCAGAGAAGAGAGCGCGATCGAGTAGCGGGAGGCGCAGACACCGACGACGCGAACTCCCTTCCCCATCCCCCACCACCACTACCACCCTTCCCCGCGCCAACGGACAATGAATGAAAAGCGCGCCGAGTAAGAAGTTTTTCTCGCCCGTCCCTCTAGCCGAGACCAACGGAACCCGCTCACGGGGACGTACGAAGCCGCGTACACCTATAGACACCGGCGGCGTGCGTAAAGAGGAGAGAGTCCCGCGCGCCTCCCCCATTGCCACCACCACCACCACCCCTCCTTCCATACCCCTACAATCCCACCAACCACCACCATCATCACCCTTCCAAACCACCGACGCTGCCACCGTCGCCACCCTTTTACCCACACCACCACCTCACACACGAACAACACCCCTACCTTCCAGACTCGCCCCCAACCACCGCAGAGCTGCCGACTACTTAAAGAAAAGAATGTTTTCTTCGGGGTCAGTTCGGTTTCCAATCATCGGCGTTCGAAGACGTTCTCGTCCGCGCACGGCGACGTGACTTCTCCCACACAACAACCCACGATACGCACACTTACAAGCAGCAGAAAAACCAACACGGGTCTTCTATATAAACAGAGATTTAGGCCTGGTGTGTGACTTTCACCCATCCCGTCTTTTTTGCGCAACGTTACTGATATGCATCGCCGTTGGTCGATCTTATAACCAAGCGATTTCTCATCGCTAGCTTTCGTAGATCGTCATACATTTCCTCCGTCAGTTCAAGTTTTGGCGCGTGTTTTTTGGGAGAACGCATTTCGGAGCGCACGGAACTTCCTCTCCACCATTCGAAGGTGTGTAGGACGACGGTTCTATCTGGAGACAGCCGAAGACCGCGGAGCAATCTGCCGTTCTCGAACGGTTGCACGTTTTCAGTTCACGGACAAACCAGCACTTCATCATCAGCATCAATCGTGTCTATACGCCCTTGGTTGTTGGTGGAGCCGGTTTTCCTCACGAACATATCCCGCAGCGTGTGCGCTCTCGCTCTCACAGCAAGCAGAGAGAAGAGCATCATCTCTCTCAAACTTTCTCTGCGTTGGAGCTCCGCGCATCTTTCAAAACTCTCGCGGCGGTTCGACGGTGTGCAGGCCTGCCGTCGAAAAAGTTTTTCGGGCCGGTCTTTTTCTCTTCTCTCGCAAAAGGAGCGCGCGCGCGCAACTCTCTCGAAACCGATCGCGCGCCACGCTGCAATGTTGCCGCTGCTCTAGTAGCATCGTTCTGTTCGGTATTGTCGGAAGCGGAATTTTTTCAAATCTGATCGACTTTGCTCAACTTTGCGGCCAACCTGAGACTGATCTGAAGTGCGTCGTGCTGATATTCCTTACATTTATTTCCCCGCGAAAGAGTCGAGAGATACAACCGGAGCGTCGAGAGAAAAAGAGGGCGTGACTGGTTTTATCTTTTTGGCGGAACAAAACTGTAACGAAAATACCGAGCACGCCTGCCGGCACATCGAGCACCCAACGACCGACGGCGTGTCATCCGGAAAACGCGTGCTATTTTTTTGGACTCCGGTGAGAGGGAAACGACAATTCTTGGCGGCTCCCCGCCTGTCATCGCATCTCTGCGAGCGGCATCTCCCGCTCTCTCTCTCTCCCTTACCAAACCCGACGACCCACGACCATGCGGTGCACGAGGAGCGACGAAGTGTGGTTCTGGGGCGGCCGTCTCTCCGCGACGCTGGCCGCTCTGCTACTGGCCCTCTTCTCCGTCATCACTCTGGAGTCCGTCGTAGTGGAAGGTAAGAAAAAGAGGATCGCACGTTCGTTGGCTCTCTCGCCTCCCGTCACTCGCATCTCGCGGCGCGGTTCCCGAACTTACGACGGCCAACCACTTGAACGTGGAAATAAATCCGTTTAAATTTTTTAAATAATAATTTTAGACCGGTGAACTTGAATAAAATAAAACAAGAATTGTGTTAAATGTTGTGTTCCACAGTAGAGCCAGTAAAATACCAGATTTGTCAATTAATTCCGTGATGAAAACTGTGAAACATTTTACCCTCTTTTTATTTAACACCATACACTTTTAGTGACCGTCTCAATTTTTAAAACATGAGCAAAAGGGATCACAAAGATATTGCATCATAGGATTATTTAATTGATATGCTATTTTCACCAGGATTCGTAAATCCTACAAAATAACATATTGTTAGTAGTTATCGTGGAACGACAACAGGTGTGGAACAAGCTTGCGATTAATTTGTTAAAAATCTGTTCAGAATTGAGTTTGTTGTTCACGTTAAACACTTCAATTATCATACATCCAACAGTGCAATTGGAAACCACTTCATCCCTTTGTTGGAAATAAGTTTTATTTACTTGATTCATTATAACTCATTCGTTTTTTATACTTTATTGCTGCGCCACTTTAATATTTTTCGAAGCTGGTGTACGCGAACTCCAGAAACAATTTTCCAGACTAATTACAAATGAATCAAAAGAGAAATTACATCATGTAATGTAAATTAGTATGTTCTGTATTATTTGTAAATAGCACGAGGAAATTTGAGTTGACAGACATAAATTCAAAATTATTACATATCTGCATTAAGTCACAGCACTTTTTTTTAATTAAGCGAAATTTCTCATCAAATATTTTCTTCCATCCACAATCAAAACACAATGTTTAGTTCTAGACTAACGCTTACGCAGCACTTTTCCAGCTGTTTTTATATATATATATTTTTTTTTTATCTTGTCGGCCCAGCTGTTTTGCTGCTGTATATTGCGAGACAAACACTCGGTGTATTCAACAAGCAAGAACGCGCGAAAGAGATAGAGCGGAATATTGCAAAGCGTTCGACCACATTCGCGCGCCATGTACATCTTCAATCGTACACATGTAAATCGTATTTGCTCTAATTTTAAGGTCAATTTCAATCATCACATACTAATTATCAGATAAATGATTTCGGCTCCCTTGTAGGGGCCTCCTGGTATACATGTGGCGCATCCCTGTCTCTGGAGTCTTTCATTTTTTGTTCCTGCTCCCTGAAGCCCTCCCCCTCCTCTGCCTCGGGCAGTTGTACAATATCGTGCGTCCCACGCAAATCTTTATCCGGGTTCACATCCGCGATTGCGCAGATGCACAGAAGCGGCGAAAACATATCCCGGTGCTGTTTCTTTCCTCTTCCGTCTTTTCTTTTCCTCAGTATCCTCCTGTGAGCCGTGTTTTAACGGGGCCACTTTTCCTGGATTTTCAAAATATATATTTTACTAGAAGGTTTAATCTAAATTAAACTACGAAAAGTGAAATTTCGAAAGCGAAAAAGCAAACTATTTCAAAATAGCATTTCACATTTTATGTCGATTTTCTCCCGCGATCTTAGTCCACTAACCACTATGCACGGAATCATTTGAACTGTGTTACCTGCTAAATCATTTTTAAGACTGCTCAAGAAAATTAAAAAAATCGCTCAAGAAACTTAATTACCTGTATTAAATAAAATGTCACAATATGTCATTTTCGTAGTGTGAAGCTTTTCAACAAAATAATTCAAATTAATAAGCCGATTCGTGTTCATATTCTAATGAAAATGCAAAAAAAAATTCTTGCATGCCACTTGCATAAAATGTTTAATTTGAATTTACAACTCCGGTTATAAATATTCTTCCCTCATCTTGTAAGCTGAATCACCCCTCACCCTACCCTACACGCACATATCCGACTTGTTCATGGTATGGCGGATACGTCAGTCTATCTTTGCCAGTTTTTTTCTCTTCTTACTTCTTTTTTTTTTCTTTCTGATTGTTTACGTAACCTTGCGCTTGCATCCCACAACTGATTGAGAAAAAAAAATCACTCTCCTGCTGCTAGTTTTTGTTACGAGCAGTGTACAGGATGCCTCACTGATTTGCCAATTTTATTTTTCTTTCGGATAGGACGCAAGTATATTTTTGGTTATTTAAATTGATTTGAAACTATCGTAGTGAGAGATAGTAATTTTTCTCTAATAATAAACGTGTATCTAATCATGAGGAGAACGGATAGTTTCAACAATTACCTACGTACTACATTTTATAATACCTTTTAATTCATTAAAGAAGTATTTCCTGATTTAAATCAATTAAATTAGAAATCTGTAAAAGTATATAGATGCATAGGAAACTTGTTTAGTTTGTAGTAACTGGTCAACTAGGCACAATCGTTAAAAATACTTTCCAAAATGAAAATTATTGTAATCACCATTAACACCCAATTAATATTTCATAAATTACAGATTTTTATTTAATAAAAAATGGATAAAAAGAAAATTAATGTTTTTAAAATACAGAATACATGTAATTTATGTGTTTGGGGAAAAAAATGTTCCGTTAGCAATGTATATTTTATAGCCACCTAAATTACTGTATGTGTCTTATACATGTTGTCTGTTTAAGAGAATGGCTATTTTACACCTTAGGTGTATACCAGGCCTCAAAAACAAGGACCAGCCATAGCTATATCTATATATAGAATTGGGTAATTATAAGGCTGTCTGTGTTCGTTCATCATGTGTTCCCCCAATTTGTACCCCGTGGCACTATTACGTCACTCGTTGTGAGCTAGCCATAATCTAATCGTAAATCAAACACGTAGTTCATCTTTTTGTACCTATATACGTGTGCATTATAGACACAGGCGCAGACGCACTTACATACGCGGCTAGCCCAGTTTGAGGGTGTGGGAGGCTGTTGATGATGATGAATAATAGTCTGTGCGTTTCGAGTTTTTGAGAATTTGAAGGTGACGAAATGGAAAATAGTTTTTGCTGCCGTGCTTCGGTGCTGGCTGGTTGGTGGTGGGTGCTCCCGTGTGTGGACTCACTTCGCCATCGCGTGTAGGATTTTTTTTTCGAAACTTCGGCGGATTGATCCTCCTCAGACACCGAGTCGTAATGACCACATTTCCTGAGCGATCAATTATTGACGATTGCAGTAGACACGACTTAATTTTAAGGTCTTTAATTACAACGAAGTTTTCTCCGACTTCTTTTTTCCCTGTCAAAATTGTCAAATTAAACTCCAAGTGCTAAAATCGAAAAACTAATCAACCCTCGCCCAGGACCACTTTATCAAATACAAGACTGATAAGCCAGTAATAAACCATAATAAACCATTTAATAAACTAGGGGTCAACCAAAACATTCAGTATTATTTACTATTATTCATTCAGAGGTGTGTGACAGATTTGTTGTCACAACTGGGGTGGGAATCGTTACAGGACCGTAGAAAAAAAATTGACCTTAGATTGTTTGCTCTTATCAATGTTGAGAAAATTGTCCTTCTGCCTGTAGAAAGGATTAGAAGAAAGGGGCACACTAGTATGGAACGGGAGCTACAGTGTTGGTGTGATGCCTACCGCTATTATTTATTTTATTTATTTATTTTTTTTTTTTTAATCACCGTAGCGCCTAGTGCACTACAGGATTACTGCACCCTCGAATCTCTATAGAGATTATGT
>JAUJYS010003969.1:0-12466 GCA_033995665.1 Melogona broelemanni | reverse complement strand
AGCCTGCTCCGGGAATCGAACCCGGGACCGTCGGCTTCGTAGGATGTCGCCATACCCACTGAGCCATCGGTACGTACCATCCGGTACATATACATGTACCGGATGTACCTGGATGTTCGGCGATTTACCCTATATGCATCTCGTGATTAATTTTTCTTTCTATGCACATCAATTCTCTAATTTCTTTGTCCCGAGAATTTCCGGATGCCTCGGCCGGGATTTGAACCCGCGATCACGGGTATAGAGAAGAACATGCTATCCATTACAAAACGCGGCATGTATTAATACCGTTATAGAGAACCAATGGAATAGCTAGGTGGTAGGCAGCAAACGGAACTGCGCTTTTAGAATAGTGTCACCAAAGACACCTTTCGTTTCAGCGAAGCTCTTGAAGCGCACAATGGGGGGGGATGTCGGAATAATGGCGAGATTTGCTAGGCGTTCGTGCGATCGTCTTTCCAAAGATACTAACTGTAGAATTTCATTGATCAATGTTGCGGCTGTGTCGTTTCAAATGCAGGGTTCGTAATCCAAGCGTTTCGTAAGCTACCGATAATACGCCGACAAATTTGAAATTCTGAATTTAGAATCAATGGAGAAGCTTCTTGGCATGCTCATGCATACTCCTGGATTTTTTTTTTCATATGTCAAAGGTGTAACAAATATGGATACACACGACCATTGGTGTACTGCGCAGAAACATTTCAGTTTAATTTTGACAGCGCGAACACCGTGTTCTCTCGCCAAATCACGCAAATGTTTTATATGCGCTCCCGTGGGTTCTTTCTCTTTCTCTCCCAGGGTTTCATTTAAATGCAAATGTCGGTGTTGAAGCGATTCGCGCCCATTGAAAACTGCTATACCTGGCACTGAAAATGTCGGTCGCTCCTTCCCCCACTTGTGTTTTTCCTTTAACGGATACACACGGAACACCGTGAATCCGTCATAGGAAAAAAACCTGCATCATAGGAATACCTGCGTCAAGTGTTTCTACCGGATTGGAACATGTTTCAATCTGAATTTGGGAATTTGGGACGCACAGAAGAGCCAGACTATATTTAATCGTTGTCGCACTTGAAACTGACGGCGAATTTTATGTAGACTTGAGACAGTTATTTCTGACGATCTGTAATCCTGAGACCATAGTTAAGATGCCAAACACATCCGAATGTGTTACTCAGTCCACGTGGTTGCCCCTTATTCTATTGTACGCGAACAATCACTGCATACACGGCTGCATTGCGGGCAGGAGCCGACCAAATGTTTTGCTCAGCCCACGTAGATGCCCCTTATTTATTTGTTTGTAAGCGGGCAACTACTGTATACACGGCTGCATTGCGGGCAGGAGCTGACCTTGCTTTTTTTACCAGTGTTGATGGCTTATTTTAATCAGTCGTTTATCAGCTTTGTTATCATTCAAGAGAACCATACCTTTGTTGCAACACTTTTTGTTTGCATGTGCTCAATATATTTGAAGAGTGTTTTTGATTGGGAAACGTTTTGCCTTCGAGATCGCAGGCGCTGCCACGATATACAGATCGTATTACCGAAATATGAACGCACCCCTCTATGTCTAAACGCACCGAGCTCAAGAGCACTATACAGAAAAATAATCCCTCTACCGAATGACCGTGTTAGTAGCTGACATAATTTATTTTGCGATCCCTGTATTGCCCCGATCCCTGTAGTGCGACAGAACCCGAGATTCTGTTTCCATATCCTTATATTCCATTTTCTTCTGTACCTGAGGAATTAAACGTGTCTTACTATCGGACTTTAAAATCGCTGATTTTATTTACGTTTAATCAGTTTTTCTCAATTGTTTCCATATCGTTGCTACAACAATATGTGAATGGCAAATTGTCACCAGTACCCCGGGATCGAATAAATGAGAGCCCGCGCCGAGGAATCGAACCTGGGATCGCCGCACCACAGTCGGTTGTAATACCGTCGTAATACAAAGGAGTCACTCACTATGGTGACCGTCTACTGTTAATACTTTGGTTTATGAACGCTTTTTTGAACGCTTTTTTGAACGCTTTTGCTCCCGGTAGCAGATTTGTTTCCCCCCACTACCATCACGGATGTCCTAATGTAACTTCCCCATACACTATCTTCGCCTGACTCGCATACAGAGAAAGACCATATAGTGTATCATACAGTGCACGTATTAATAGGCTGTACGCGCCGCCACGTACATGGCTAACTGCAGATGCACAGGCGAATTGTGGGCGGAGGAGGGGAGGGAGGGAGGGAAGAATGGGGGCAAATGGGTTTGGCGCACGGATGCATCACTCGCATTCGCACAAAAAAGGGAATTTAGTAAAAGGTCGATATATATATAGAAATATATATATATCTCCATCGTTGATGTGCTGTGCACATACTCGACCATTGTGACGCCTTCTCTCTCGCTCTAACTGGTGCAAAACTGCTGGCAACTACAGTCTGTCGTCCACAGACCCCCACCAAAGCCTCTCTTCTCAAATCTATCCATCTATACCATTGGAAATCTGCGCCGTAGCACGTGAAACCTTTCTTTTGTGATTGGTCGTTCTGACGCATTCTGAGTAAAAAGTTTTCGGAGCCTCGTCGCATCGATTCGTGTTGGGTGGTTTCCCCGATTCGCGATTTTTTAAATCTCACCGGGATAGGGACCCGGTCGATCGGATCATCGCTGTGCACGACACCACACACAGCTGCATTTGTCATTATAAAACTACTTACAGTATATACTGAAATCCTCGTAAATATAATGACCGTGCGCACCATCACAAATATTGTGCTATGGAGCGTTCGCCTAAACGTTATACATGTAGTTCTTTAGTAATACGCAACGTTGTAATATGTTGCCCCGCTAAAGGATAATTTTGATCACGAGGACGCTTCATAGCTCCACCTTTATTGTGTTGTATTTTGTCAGTGCGAACGGGCATAAATACAATTGAACCACAGTTTGTATTTCTTGCTGATGACGAGTGTATCTTAATTAATTTTGAAAAAAGAATCATCGTTGCAGACACGAAATCCATAGTTAAGAATATTGAATATCTGCTTAACATTGTTAAGCGTTTTTAAACGTCAGGCAACTGATTAATTATAAAATATAATCATTAAAAATCATTTAACGCGTTTCTTCCCATGTAATAAAAAAACCTTAGATTATGTGGCAACTATTAACTTTAACGCACATTTTTGGTTAAGCTTGATCCAACATATTAAAGAAAGATTATTTGTAAATAAATCAAAACGCTCGAGACCGTAATATTAAGTCGCAACATTTTTTTTTCGTTGTCGACAAATCAGTCCTCGCTTTTCCAGTCTACACAGTCGAAGCGCAACATTTTGCCACCGATGCTCAACTCTTTTATTGCCTCATACCAAAAATTGACGCCCTATAGACCCGCTCGACATGATGGCCGCCATTTCAGACGATGTCTCGATATCACGACCGAGGGAGGTGAAGAACGTTTCGTGAGTGGGAATAGCCGGAGGCCATGCGCATCTTGACAGGCAAAAATCTTCGTATATCTCTCTTAGTCCTCCCCCTCCATACCCTCCTCTCGCACTCAATCTCTCAGCGTTGGTGCGCCCCGGCATGCACGTGCGCGCGCATCTCGAGTCAAGCGTCTGTTCTAATAAGAGGACTGCTCGTTTTATGCGGTAGCAACGAATGGGACATCCGTGAATCCAAGTAGCTATCAGCATGTGCGCCTTTATTCTATACATGTATATGGGTATGGATCGGGTTTTCTGATAGATAATGACTCGTTATCGGTAGATGGATAACTGGCACAGTGTTGTACATTATCCTGAGATCCGTGGTTAAAATAAATAATATTTTTTATTTTACTTTTAAATGAAACACAAACGTTGAGTACCGGTATCACTAATCAATACGATGTGTTTTAGGTTGTTTTAGGTATTTATTCATGGTACATAATCATGTATATTTTTTTAATTTCAAATGGATATCATTAAAACCCCAGTCTCAAAATATCTTAGTTGCGTTAGTTTAAAGTTCAAGAAATTAATTTCACAGATTCGATTCAGCAATCATTGGCAGGGGATGTCAGCATTTGCACCTGAAAGTACTTACAAAGGGTGAACCAAATTGGATTTGGAGTTTGGACCAACAATCCTCTGTATCGTAAAGGTCATTTTTTATTCACCTGACAAGCTTTATTTCAGCTTGCAAGTTGTGTCTTTTGACAACTTACAAACTTAGTAAGCCACAGATTCGAATTTAAATTCGTTTCCTTTCAATTTCTTAGTTTTCAGTTTTCTTGAAAAATCTATAGAGGAATTTAAATGAATTTGCACTGGGCATCGAAAGTACAAAAAAAAAATGAACAACAATAATAAAATATATAGAATGATTTAATTCGTGAATCCCAATAGATGGCGCTGCTGACTACTGCTCGTTTTTATTACAAGACTAGTGCGTTTCGGCTATCCCGGACGTTCGTCTGGTTGTTAATTGTGATTGTGACGCTATCAAACATCGTTGCTGCAGTCTCATTTTTATGGGTGTCTGTGGCGCGCATTTTATCTTTACGGTTTCTCTGTGGTTAATCTGGAGAACTCTTAAATTTCTAATAGATGATTTATGATGGTGATTTATCCGGTTGTCAGGGAAACGTCTTTTGTGGAATTTCTCAAGAGTTTTGAAGTACAAAGAATGAGCACCACTTGAATATGGGGCAAAAAAGCTTGATCTAAATATGAAAAAAGAAAAGCTGCAAGTTTTGTTTTTGTAGAAATATACGTACTATGGAAAATAGTTACTTTGTTTTCCTGAATGGTGCACAAGTTGTTGTATATGTTTTATACAGTGCATATAAACGAGTGGTGTGTATTGACTCTTATCCATGTAATATTGATAGCGTTTCGCTCGGCGCTGTCATGCGCATATTTCACAATATATCTTTATTTTGAGAGAATTTGAACCATATGTTATGGAAACGCTTGATCACTTGAACAACCTAAAATAATTGTCCGAAAATTAGCAGCGTAACTGAAAATTAAAGGTTGGCAAGCACAAATAAAAGCTTACTTTTATGAAGCATTTTCTTTATGCTCTTTTATATTTTCAGTGCGGAGTTAAAATGCTTTGAATCTTGAATCTACGAGTAATAAAATAACAACATTAAGCATCAAATATTAAAGCGAGCAGTTTTTTTTTGTGCTATTCCTGAAATCCAATCACAACAGATACATATAAACAATAAAATTACCTCTTTTCAGTATAACATTTTATTAAAAAAATATGCGAATACGAAATAAAATATAGATAAAATAATATTTGCTCTTTTGTTACATTCTTTTTAGGTCAGGGTTGGGGGTGGGGAACAAACGCAGCTTCGAATCTGTAGCTCACAAGCTACCCACGTACACGCGAGTGAAAGTAATTTGGTCGCTGCTAGGCCCGGGTGTATCCAAAAAATGATATTTATTTTGTTTCAACTTTGGAATCAGTCTTGTAAATAACGTCATAAACAATCTTCTATGATGAGCTTGTCGGGTGGTGGGGGGACTACATACCGAATTGGAATTTAGCGTACGTATTTATCGGAGCCAAAGATGGTATGCCTATAAGCCAGATTTTTTTTTTCTATCTCCCTTCCCCTACGATGATTTATTTGATTAGAGCGAATTCGGGGAGATGGGCTCATGGCTGTCGGTTTAGTTTCACGCCAGTATTTACTGTTATGTATTACGGGGATCGAATTGTATGCACCCTCACAAAAATACCTATAAATACTTTCTGCGTGTATTTCAGCGAGGGTCGTACAAAATGTAACCGACCTTTTACTGCGTTCTTGTACAGCGCCCCCTCTAATGGCTAGTTCAATTGAGGAGGGGCCCATTTTCACACCCTCGAGCCAGGAATCGAATCCGCGATCACCGCAAAAATGGCGGATGCTCTACCACCGATCTACAATTACTGCGAGTTATTCTAAAAACGTAGTATCGTTTCGTGTGACTCGTATGGCCAGGGGCGGACTGGCCCGGGCGGAAGGGTGGAAAAATACACCCGGGGCCCCACCCAAAACTGGGCTCCATCCAAAAATAAATTTTGGTGATATACAATTAGCAATTGGAACCCGCAAGTAGCCCCTTGTCCCTTGGGGGGCCTATGGCGGGGATTGCCAGGGTTTGAATGATGTCTTTGAAAGGATGGCTTTATTTCTTGATTTTTCATTCGTGTAATTATCTTGTATAAAATGCAAATAAAGCGAATTAGGTCACCGAACATGGTGAGGCGATTACGCTGGTTAGCCCGAGTGCTTTGTAATGTTTAAGTAAAAAAAAATATGATAGGATGACTTTCTGTGTGCGGCTTTTTAGTCACACAATTTTTCGATCTGAGGTGCCATGTAGCTGGGTGGTTTGTCATGGCCCACTGTGCTCTTGATTACGGGTTCAATTCCCATCAGGGATCTCCGAAATGTTTTGGGCGACATGAATTCGTTGGCACGCCTTCCTTCACATGGGAATCTGATATTGACATGAGATAGGAGAAGTTCCGTCTGCCCATAATACTAGACAAGATTCACAACCACTTGTCATGTTTTGGAGCGTGAAATTCCAAAATTGAACTAGTTTTTGAACATGCCAGTACAATTAGAAAATGGAATTGATTTACCACATCTTGGAAAACATTTTCAAAACTCGAGTGTCAAAATCCTCTAGATTATGCATCGTGTGGGCAGCTTTGGTTTTTAGAAAAGTTTGTTAATTGAAATGTAGAATTAAAAAATTTAATTTTAAAGCAATCCGTTATTTTTTTCCAGGGTTCAAAGGTATGCGTGTGGCCCGGCAGCCGAAAAGTTTTTTAAGGATTCGGTTATTGGCCCCTGGCGAGACCTTCGGTTTGCGCTAACTCCAACTACGTAGCAAAGCTGTTCGGCCGTCAAGGCCACTCGCACCACCGCCTGCTCCTGCCCAGCCATCGTGGGACTGCCTGGACCCTCGAAATATTACTGAGGGCGCCCGGGGAAGAACGGGGTAGGTGAACCATTTTCTACTGGTCATCAGGGCCACTTCTTTTCCCTTCCCACATGTGCGCTCGGGTCCCTAGTCATCGAACAAGAATCAGGCGTCCTGTTAGTCAATATTTAAATTGTTGCTATTTTTAAAATGTTTACAGCATTCTGTTTTCAGCCTGCAAAAACCGCGCATGTTTAAGTGATCATGGTGCCGGAGTTTTATACAAATATCAGTCGCGTTAACAAATTTTAAAACCGCGATGTAAAAACGCTCGTGCGGGGGGCGCTAGTTCAATGAGACTGTGTAATGGATACCCTGATGGACTGAGGAAGAGATGACCAAAACGTCATCACCAAAATATGTAATGAACTGGCTACGACATAAAAGTGCTTGTGCGGGGGGCATTGCCTGCTGTCCTGTTGTGTCCATCAATATTGGGTGAGTCGACTATCTATGCTATTTATTTTCTTATTTTAATTATTCATTTTAAATTATTGTATTTCATTTATAATTATTGCAGGAATTTCCTCTGAATTTACATTGTAGCTTTCGACCGCAGTTTTAAAGTTGATTATAAATGTCACATGGAAGTAAGCACGCACAACGCGATTGAAAAAATAATAATCAGTGCAGAACGTCAAGTATACTGTAGAGGAAGGCATTTGTGACCTTATGTGCTGCTGGTTATTTTCCTTATAAATATACAATGACTACGACAAAGGGCACGCCAGACGTGCTTGAAAACTACGCTGGAAAAATATGTATTTAAATCTTGTAATTAATCTTGTAATTAACAATTATGCCATAAAATTGTACTGATTAGCATTATGTGCCCTCGAATATCGCCATAGCGATCTGAGGGCACAATACATTCACGATAGACGGATCCATTTACTTGCTTCTGAATCATGATGCTGTATTTATGTCTATCGTTGAAATAAAAAAAAAAAAAAACTGTCAACGTATTTTTTTAAGATTCCAATACATTAATACAACATAAACAAACATCCACAACGCGTGATATTTATTCCAATCACATAAGGTGTCTTATTGCCTTCATCTACAGTCTAAAGGCGTCTACATGGATGTTGTTGGTTACGGTTTCACTGCGCATTTCAGTAGATTTAACTGTTTCGAAAAATAAGATCGATTGTGGTTTTCGCAGAAAAGTCTTTCAGGGACTTGTTGTTAGCTCGCCAACTGGGGAGAGTGGTAAATTACGTCCTGTCACTTGGCACGTGCTCTCCGCCGTGTCCTCTTGCTCGTTTCCCGTCGTTCGGAGTCACTTAACTTGGGATGGAGGAGAAAGAGTGAGAGAGAAATAGTTCTGTTGAAACACGGCAGAACGGTTCGGCGTTTTGTCGTTTTGTTTGCATAAGCTCGCGCGCACGCGCACCGCGCCACCGCACGTTGGAGGCCCGAGTGTCCCGTACCCAAGGTGCCCGAGGGCTCGTCACCTAGTCGCGAAAGATCGCGCATCGACTCGATCTAATCTGCGCAGAGGGGGGTGGGGTGGGAGGCACGGCGATGGGAGGGGGAGGGGGGGATCGCCTACAGTGAAAGATGCGCCTAGGGCGGGACTAAGGATTGGATTGTTTCTATTCCTCAATGTGGCATAGTTCCGAAAAATGCTGACTGATTTTTCTGAGATCAATATGCAAGATTTAATCGGTAAATCTTGAAAAATGTGCACGCTTAATTCTATTGAATTGTGTTTATTTTTAATTTTAACCGTAGTTACTTTACTTAAATATTTAATTACCGTTGTTAAATATAAAAATAAGTATTAATAAACTGTTTTAATATTTAAATAATTCAATCGTTTGTTCCATTTTATTATTTATTATGTTCGGTTATTTTACATTTAACTGCCGTAACTGAATATCTAATAACGGTTATTTTATATTTAACTTCGGTAGATGAATGTTTAATAACGGTTATTTCATATATTTAACTACGGTAGACGAATTTTTAAAAACAGTTAAACGTTTAATATTCTCAAAATTTGTGTGAAGATGTGTTTGCGTGAATAAACGATTGAACTACATGTAATTAAATATCAGGTATTTATAAGTCATTTAGAGGTTTGTAGCGTCAGATGATTGGACTGCTACGTTATTACAATGTTCGTCTCAGATGTAATCGAGAGTTTATGATTAGTTAAATATTTCATTTTATCAAAATCCTCGTGCAAATTGTAATATTGTTCAAGCGATTAAACTAAATTAGACAACGAATCATTCCCGAACACCTCAGTCTGTGCGCCCTGGGCAGCCACCATGGTTGGTCATCCGGTGACAAGAGGCGACGTTGAGGACGCCTCCACCTTTTCTACATACATGTAGGTTCCCCTTCGCCCACTCTATCCGCCTACCCCTTTTCCACCGCAATTCCAACCATGTATCTCTCTCTAGTTTCCATTCTGCGCGTCGATGGCGCTGCTCTATTCTCTCTCTCCCCACCAACTCTACCCCAGCATCACCAAACCCCTCATGTTCACCCCCTTCAAATTCCCACCTTTGCGCCCACGTCGTCCATCGCCCTCATCCATTTGTTCGTGAGCGAGCCCACTGCGCATGCGCGGAAGACAGGCGCAACCAACGCTTGCTCATCCCAGCGTTTCTCGAATCTTAGGTCCGGGCTTACCAATGAAGGCTCTCACAAAGTGATAAAAAAAAGTTGTTGGGAGATAAATTGTGTTGTTTCCCGCTCGTAGGTTTTCACGTGTTTGACTAGCGCAATTCGAGGAAATTATTTCATCAGCGCAGCTATGTGAAATTGACGCCGTTAAAAATAAATGCTATAATATTGAGTCGCAATAAGATAGCGTAGTACTTATAAGAATGTTAAAAAAAAAATTAAAAACGTATTTATTTTAAATGAGATTAGACCACAATAAAGCACAGTGTACCTGTAATATTATATTATTATCAAAATCAAATTTCTAAAACTAAATTGCATTGAAACGGGGTCGAATCCTCAGATATGCATCTCGATTCAAATTATCTCTTATGTTTTGACAAAGCTACATTGGGGAAGACTTTTTAATCATAATATTGAAATTTCCTATAATTTTAAATGCAAATTTCTATTTCGAAAGGATATTTATTATTTTACTCTTGTTAAGCTCAAACTGGAGATATCGGGAGCGCTGTCAAATGTGTTACCGGAGAATGATTTTGCTTTCAACGACAAACAGAAAGTCTGTGAACCGCAGTCCACCTTCCAAAGGCGCTTGTTACACAACAGGCTCTAGTGAATGGCTCCCTAAAAAACAAGCTACAGTAGCGACCTTGGTGGCTGAATGTATTCGCTTTGCATTTGCGCTGACAGAACATTAGCAATGCCTGTATTCTTTCAGCATCACTGAATCGGCGAAATTAGTATCTCTCGAGGGTTGTTGCGTTTGAGGAATCAAATACTCATTTTTCATCATAAAAGAGCGTTTGCAGCGTACGGCGCAATTAGTTTGAAAATAGTTTTATGTTTGCTTAATGCTAAAGTTAGTCTTAGTCAGGTATGTAATTTATGCATATTAAATTGTGCGATGCGAACAACTGACAATCTTGTTTTCTATTAGAATAATTACACGTAATGAAAGGCACTAATTGCCTTTCCGGACTAATGCCATTTAGTTTTGCTAAACAGCTGCCATGAGGTTGTTATTCATTGGAGCGCTGATATCTAAATTTTCATTTTGGTTTTGGCTAACATTTTCCTGACTTTCTAAAAATAGTAGAACACTAGGGGGCGAATGTCTATTTCGATTCGAGTACCCGACAAATTTTGTCGCTGACGAGTAAATTAAAGTTTGTTATTTATTGTTGCCTCTAATAAATACTACAAGTGAATGACGTAACCAAGTATGATTCACTGTGGGTTGACTCAGCTGTTACAGAAACCACAAACCCCTCAACGCGAATGAAATACACAATCGTCCGGAATAAAAAAATTAAATAAAACATAAGTGATTTACAGCCACTGTTCTGGTGACAACAAATGACGACAAGCACGGTTGCTCGCGTTTCATCAGATTGATAATATTAAATATACTTGGCTATGATTATGAGCTGTGCAGTACATACTCGTCGCCTCCGAAATAACACAAAAGCGGTAAGTCTGATAAGACTAAATCAACAAGGCGGTCCGCAGCTCAATACGACATGCTGACGCGCTTGATTCGACATGAATCAACACTTATACACACGGTATAGGTGGAATTTGAACTCAATATTATTCGAACGTTCGATCAAATAAACGAATAAATTATTGGGTCGTGATTTGGTCGCATAAACAACTGTATAGAGCCTGTATAGCGTGGGCGAGCTTCAGAAGCGACAAGGTACATCGGCAGCCTCATGGTGACGGTCGATGGCTTTTGCTTGTCGCAGTTGCCGTTCTTATCACGGACCCGCCACGCTAGCGCCACCGAAAGCGTCCTCTTTCCTCCATCTGATGCACATCTGCCCAACCTTTATTTCTCCTTCCTCTTCCCACACTATGTCTCTCTCTCTCTCTCTCGAAGCTCTGCGTCAGTCCTCAAAGATACGATAAAGGGTAGAAGCCAGAAGTCGTTTCTCCGTCATCTTCGTTCCTTCTGTTGGTTATGCATTCAGCAGCCTCGTTGGCGATGGCGTCTTCATAGTAGCTATCATCTCCTTGTATAAACGAGAGTTGTACATAGATCTATCACGAGTGATCACAAGCATCGCCTTAACACCATTCGTGAAGAAGAACAATATACGGCAAAAATGTCGTCGTGAATTAAAATTAATTAAAAATAATAAAAAATAATTTTATCTCCTTGTAATTTCAATGGAGTTGGACGTCTATGTCACCAAATAGACTCTCGTATTTTTGGTGTGCTTTTCTGTCAGTTTCGTTTCTTTCTTAGAACACATTTTCTGAAACGAAAATTTCAATGTCGAATTATGAGCCTTTGTAAAGAAAAAAATCTCATAATTCGAAATGCTCGTATACAAGTATACCAAAAATGCCTGATTTAATGTTTCTTTTCGATGGTTGGATAATGATGGTTTGTGTCTGGAAATTTTTTCAGCCGCATGAAATTGCAAATATCGATTTTTTTTATTTTTTTATTTGGTGAGCTTTAAATGCGAACGTAATCATTAAAATAAATACCTGTATTTGAATGATGAGTTATGTAATGTTGTATTAAGTATGTAATATTGAAATATTTAATGTTTTAATAGTAATTATATAAATGTTGTGCATATAGTGAAAGGAACGACCATTCCAGTTTCTAAATAAAGGAACGAAGCGGTTCCAAGCGTTCCTTCCTAGAAAATAGAACATAGGCGTTCCAAAGTTCCTCAGCTGAATAACCCGTTCCTTGGAACGAAACTTTAATCATGCTTTTCACCTAGCGCATTGTCCGTTATTTGACTGTAGACCACCAATACCAATCATTTACCAAACGCCGCACTCTAACCTTACGCCTCTTCACCCCCCC
>JAUJYS010003968.1:0-12467 GCA_033995665.1 Melogona broelemanni | reverse complement strand
TTTAAGTGACAAGCTTCTAGGTACTCTGCTGCAGTTTTAGGTCAAGAAGGGCAACACCAACTGTGAGTACGTGACAAGGGTGTTTCCACGACGGAGCATCGTTTAATTAGACCCTCAGGCTCGCGGGGGCCAAATATTATGCTCATTTAACGCAGAATCGAAACTCTCGCGCTGTCTGCGATGGGGATGAGGGTGGGGAGTTAGAGGGGGTAGAGGTGAACTGGAGAGAAACTATGTTGGTACGAACTCGTTTAAATTCATGATATACACGGGCCTATAATTATGGAGGTGGGGGAATATATAGCCTGCCTGAGTGCCAGACTAGGCCACTGAAGCAGATGGCTTGCGATGACTGGGCAAAAGTCTCGAGCGACGAAGGACTCGATACGAGATTTGTCAATATATATAATTTTTTTCCATTTGACGACCTTGGAATTGTGCGTTTGTCGCAGCTCGGCTGTAGAGCATCCGCCTGTTACGCGGTGATCCCGGGTTCAATTCCCGGCTCGGGGTACTGGTGAAAATGTACCCCTCCACAATTGCTTAAGCAATTGCGTGTGCAGAATATTATGTTGTGATATTAACATCAGTGATATTAATTTCACTAGTTGAATATCACTACAGTAGATTCTGTACCCCTCATGTTGCTTAGGCAATGTATGAAGGACACATTTGACCAGTACCCCCCTGTAGCAAATAAACGAGAGCTCGCGCCGAGAAGCGAACCTGGAAATTGACAATGAAATATTTTGTTTTATTCTGATTTTATGCGACACAGTCACAATAAAGTCACGCAGAAACACGAACGAGATGCTGAATAGAGTCAACGGACTACACGAAGAATCAAATTATGATGTCTCATTTTCTCCCATCTTCAAGCAAACGTCTAGAACAGCGTTTCCCAAACTTTTTGGCTCGAGGAACCCTTTCTAAAAGCCAATTTCGAAGGCGGAGCCCCTAAGAGGATACCAATTTTATTGGCGGAGCTTCATTTAAAATAAGTTAAAGTCAATGGCGTTTTATTATTTATTTCATACAAGTCAATGGCGTTTTATTGTTTTTTATTTTCCAGGAGTGGCCGCGGAGTACAGCTTGAGAAACGAGGATCTTGAACATCTTTTGTCACATCTCATACCAAACATCAACATTTGACACCCGCAGCAAAAAAATAAAAAAGGTTTCCGTAGTTTAACGTCTTTGTGATCGCCCTGGTTATACAGTAGCCATCCAGCTTCCGACACGATGCCAGCATATATCCATAGCCATGATAGCCTGGTCTCCTCCCAAATCACCCAATCCCACCACTCCCATAATGGGCTTATTATGTGTGACGCATATAGCCCCCCTGCAAATATGGGCGAAAGGATCGGGATACCCTAGGGGTTGAGTGATGCTGAGCGATTAACTGACTGAAAGGGGTTGGTGTCTCTCGAGACGAGATATTTTTCGATCTCGTCTTGGCTAAACAATAACACAAAACAACACCGAGTTTCGCTTTGAAAAGAAGACCGAAATGTTACATTTTTGCGTTGTTCTTCTTGAAAGCGTACGTGAGTTTTTCCCGATATACATGGAACGACAGCATACATGTTCGCTCTCACGAATTATTAAGATGAACTGTCCTTTTGAAATACAACTGTCTGATTTCCACGGTGTGTATGCAGTTAAGGAATTATCCTTTCAAATTGTTCATTCGGTTTCCCCATTTTTGCAAAGTTTGTGGTTCAAAGTCTGGCTTTCATTATCAAGAATTTTTCAGAATTAAACATTTTATATGAAAAAACAACAGCCTGATGCATACTTGAGACTGACGCGGAGCTGCATTAGGCCGTTTTTCTCCAATTATCGTTTATTGTTGAATTAAAAATACAACACATTAAACACTTTATACCGATATTGTGAGCCAGTAATTTTGGTGACCATCTTGGGAGCCAATGAGGGTCTCGTCTCGACCAAAACCAGAGGTTTCATTACGGGGTTTTTTTTGGGGGGGGGAAGGGGGCGAAGTTTGACAGGTCGCGATTTGATTGATATACGTTTGGCAACTCGAGTTTGTCGTCGGTGGGGGGCGCTAATGAGACAGGCACGCCAATATAGCTGTGGCTGTCCACGAAACCGAACACCAAAATCCCACAACCCCCGTTCCGGTTCCTCCCCAGTTTAAAGAAAATGAACCCGACAATAATACCCCCTGGAAATGCGTAGCGTCGAGAAAACGTCAGGATGACTTGCTTGCGCTTCCTATTGTTGACGCGTGTCAGAGGACACGAACTACGCATGATACGATGACAGAGTTCGTGCTTAAGAAACGAGCAATGGATATCTCCCTCCCTGACAAGTGCAAATGAATCCTAGATTATTTTTTTGTTTCCAGCTCGTTCCTAGTTTCTAGCTCGAATAATTAGTTATTTATTTCTATTTCTATTTATTTTGTAACTATCACTTCAGGAAATTCTGTGTTCGTGTTATTATGACAATATGTGAGAGGCACATTTTCTCCCAAATCAAGGGGAATACAAGGGTATCTAATAAACGAAAGCCTGCGCCGGGAATTGACCCAGGAGCCGTCGCCACGTAGTCGATTACAATAACAACTGAACTGTGCTACAATGTGTCGTACAGTTTAACTTTGACGGAAAAGTTCAATAAATTGATTTTAGAAGTTGTTATTGCCTTTGGCAACTCCCCCAAGTCAACGAAACAAAATAACATCATTTTCACCCGTATGAAAACAAAACAAAACTTTTTATTCAGTATACCTCTAAATTCTCGTTTCAAAAACTGTGCTCCGCGGGCATTTCCCAGGGGCTCCACGGCCACTTCTGGACGCCATTGATTTATATCCAAACGTGATTAACTTGTATTAAATTGGACTCCGCCATTAAAATTGGTATCCTCTTAGGGCCTTCGCCATAGAAATTGGTTCTAAAAAGTGCTCCACGAGCCTAAAAGTTTGGGAAGCACTGCTCAAAATGATTTTAAAAGTTTTAGGTTTTAAACATTTATTTTTGCTGAAACACACATAAATTCGACACGAAATATAAATTTTAAGATTTGGAGACATGTACGTAACCCAATGTAGTGGCCGAGGACCCAATGGAATCAATGCAATAATGAAATCTCAATAAAATAAATTATTTACTTACTAATTGATTACCGGTAATTTGAATTACCTACATAATACTTTAGTTTTCAAACTTCAATCAAAATTTGATAATTTATCGTCATCGACTTGGCAACCCCCACATTATATTTTTTGATTTTGGAGATAACTTATTTCCCCCTGGCTCGATATAAATAATAGCCGATATTTGACATGTGATACGGCGGATATATCAGTATGCTCAGAATGCGGTGGAATATTTAAAGCTTAGGTTAAATTCTATCGTGTTTTTTTTTTGTCATGCTACTGGTCAACGACAACGCGCCACCAAATCGCCCCACCTCGACCTTCACGTGACACTTCCCCCCAAAAAAATCCATTTTAATATACAAAAGACAATTTAATTTTTATAAATGTAATTTTAATTATCGCCATGGTTGACAGTACATGTTTCACAAATTTCAATCTGATCTTCAGCTGTCTTTTGGCCCCCACATTACCAATCTCCATAGAGACACGAGGGTGCAGTAATCCTGTAGTGCACTAGGCATTACGGTGATTTAAAAAAAGGGAGTATTTGGCTGCAGTGCGACAAACGTGATCTACCGTGAATACGTTTCCGTATTAAATAAGTCAACCGATTGCATAAAATCATCGAAATGTTTACCTGAAAGAAAGGATTGGGAGAAAAATGAAATAGGCGGCCATTCACCATTTTGAATTGTTTTCGAGACGAGAACGTGTGAAGTGTAAGACATTGACGGTAGATGGTGTTGTCACACGGAAAGAATATAAACGGGTAGAAGGAAAGATGGCGTTGTGATGATATTGTGTGTCATTTGAGACAAAAGTAAGTCGACAACATCGTGTAAATGAATGGGTAAAGGATATGCAAAGATAAAAGGGAGTGAGTTGGTGGAAAATATAACGAAACAACCGTCTCACCAACTTTTTTAGGTTGACCCTCTATTAGAGCGATTTTATAAACGTATTCACGTTAAAAAATGTACATTATTCGTGCAGTCAAGAGATTCAAGGTAAGAGGATATTGCTCGAAATAAAGTTACGGCAACGGAAGTTAGACATTGAGACAGTAAGATGCGTCGATAAAGATTGTTCGTTTATAATAAACGCGCTCCGAACCCCGTATTATTCATTTCTGTTGTTCCTGGGTCACGACATGGATGAACTTAAGATAACTTTGTGGAGAAATGGGAGGGGTTTCGCCGGAGCAGGCTCAGAGAGGGTAATGTCAGGGGGAGAGGGAGACACATACATAAGGATGTGAGGGGAGGAAAAAGGAACTGCGAAAGTAAACAATATTCGTGGTGGCTAAAAATAAGTTTACGATTCTCTTTCTCTCTCTAGTCTCAATGATTATGAGAGAACAGGGGAATGGGGCCCGGGCTACGGAGCTGACAACGGTGAAACCTCAGCTTCTGACAGATGCGTGTGTGAGCTCGCGCTTCGAGCTAAGGGAGGGGTAGGGGCTGAAAAGTCTGGTAGAGATAATGAATGATGCGGGATGGGGGGGGAGGGGGCGATGAGATGCCTCCGGTCTACGTCTTCTCTAGCACGTGCAAAACGGGGGTTGGAAAATGCCGCCCCGGCGTAAATATCGACGTCGATTCAATGAAAAATACTGATTACATAAATATAATCAGTTAAAATACTTTTAATTTGTCAGTTACAGATAAGAAAAAAAAACGAGCTTTCGGCGGTGATGTCGGCGATATGATCGATCGATCGATATGATACAATCGATCGTGAATAACATGAACAATCCATGTTTGAAAAACTAGAGAATGCTACATAGGATTCTATGTAGCTCTATGTAACTCTATTATATTCTATTCTATTCTATTCTATTATTTTATTATTTTTATTATTTTATTATTTTTATTATTCCATTATTTTTATTATTCCATTATTTTTATTATTCCATTATTTTTATTCTATTCTTCTCTAATCTATTCTATGTAACTCTTATTTATTATTTTTATCAAGTAAAAATACTCGAAACTGAAAGCGTCGTTCAGTCGAGATTAATTATTGTTTACGATCTTTAACGGTAAAATAAAATATTACTTCTGCGTTTGGCCGTTATGCTATAAAATATGTGTACTTTGCTATTTCTTAATGAGCAAAAGGATCCTGTTGTTATTTTTTTATTGATTGTTCACCTTATAGGCGCTGTCTAATTATTATTATTATTCCGGTTCGAGCATTCGTTATTCGATCCCGAGGCACTGGAGAAAATGTGCCCTCTATAAATTAATATTTATAGGCGATTAGAGTCGTACAGGATTTCCTGTCGTGACATTAACTTTATTGATGACAATAATCGATTGATAATATATCTACTGTTTTTTGTATAGCACAAATGTGTAACCAATCGCGTTCCCTGATTTTTCCTTCCGAATTGCAAGGAGGACATTTAACCAGGTAAGAGGGAAATTGGTAAAGGGGGGACTTTATCTAATAATTGCTCTTCAGCAATCTGAAAAATATACCAAAAATCAACTCGTCGAATAAAAATGATTAAATCGCAAGGGGAAAAAAAACCCAAATCCATCATAAAGCCTTCCCGCACCCGTGATCTCCACCCTGGGCAAGAGACGTTCTAAATCCACTTTCTCAGGAAATAAGACACTGTTGTAGATACGTTGGTGAGTTCGTTTGGGTGCCGTGGGCACGCATGTCTGGTGAGTTATTCGCAAGTGAACCGATCACGTTTAGTGGCTCATTACGGAAATTCCGTCCGGATTTATCATTTGTTTCGCGGCGAAGACAATGCAGACATGCAGCAACAACACACGCAGAAAAAAAAAATAAAGACGTATTGGTTTTCGGTTTGTCTATTTTTAAAGTTCACGACCGGGCCTGCGAAGTTATCGTTTCGGCTTTACGAATTGATCCCGCGGTCGAAATTTTAAAATTGAAGAAAGGCAGCAAAGCTGAGATTGTCATATACAAACATGAAATGGAGGACAATGGAGAGCAATCTTTTCTAAAGTCAATTGAAATGAAAAAAAAAATCATGAAAATTAAAAAAAATAATAAAAATAGTGCATGTAATAAATGCTGTAAAAAGTAAATATAAAGCACGCACAGCGCGTAATTAAAACAATACTTAAGTAAGAACTAACATCTATGTATGGAAAGAACGCGCACAGCGCGTAATTTTTAAAAATTACCAGTATAAGATGACAAAACCATCTCTGATTGAGTGTCCAGCCTGATTATGTGCAAACCAAAACAATTAATAAAAAAGGAGGACATTTGAAGTGGATCGAGGGCTGGAGGACAACAGTCAAAATGGAGAGATCTCCATTTGGATCCCAAATGCCAATCCTAATTACAGCTTCTGCCTAAATGCCTTCTGACAACAAACAAAAAGAATAATACAATTTTTGAAATAATCCTTCCAGCAAGTACTTTCTAATCTCGAAAATAGGAATGCTTTAAAATAAAATTTCCTCAAACAGATATTAGAAATAGAAACAGCAATTATAACGGTAAATAAATATAAATATTCTGTATTTTTAAAAGAAAATAAACATGTTTATTCCAATATTAAATGCTCTTACACAACTAAATTGATTGCAAATAACGATTGTTAAATAAAATTATTTTGCGTTGAGAAAAAGCTCGATTATAAGTTGGGAATTGGGGTGGGGAAAGAGACTTTAGCTTTGATGTACCACTCAGTAAAGCAAACAAAGAAGCCCCTTCTAAATGAAACGTGCAACGCAAATTGCGCATTTATATTCAGCGATAACGAAAAAAATAAATTTCGAATTATTATTTTTTTTTTACCTCATTCATCGGCGCCATGTATCAAGATAATAGATGACATGGCAGCGCTTTATTTATCCTTAGCGCGTTATTCCACCGTTTCATTAACAATTCCGAAGCTCATTCAACATTCGCGTTCCACCAATTTTTTGCTATCAATGCAGAATAGAGTACTGAAATATTTTCGTTAGAACTGCCAAAGTCCAACGCGATTCAGATCGATGAGCTTCGAAGATGCCAGTGAAAAAAAGTGGACATTATAAAGTGCATCAACAAGACACATATAGAACACGCAAGCCTTATCCGAACAAAAACGCCAAACATGCCAGATTGACATTTATCTTGAGAATACAAATTAGGCCCTGCCTCGTAAAGAAGACATTGAGAGAGGGAAATGTTTGTTTCAAAAAGGTGTAAAGTGCTAGAGCCTGTTTGACATTGTCTGACCAATGGTTGATAACCTTTGAGATTCCATTAACGCGTTAAAAAAATACAGTTGTTCTCAGCCAATATTAGACCAATATAGGTAGACGCTAGCGGCAATGAGAATCTGCTTTAACTGCTTGGATGCTTTATGATCTCTAAAAGACAGTGTTGGGTAGGAACGGAACGGAATAGATCCGTTCCTAGGAACTGGTTCCTTGTTTGAGGAACTTTGGAACGCCTAGGTTCCTTTGATTTTTTGAGGAAGTGTAACTGGAACTGATTCCTTTTTTTTTTTAGAAACCGGAACGGGAATTCATTTTCTGTGTAAAGGGTTTCTTTTGACCTAGCCTTTAATTTTCTACGACTACAATTTTCCCAAAGTGTGCGGTCAACGGAACAATTTTGCAGCAGAAAACATAAATTGCTAAGGATTTTCATCTGTTAAAAAGTATTAGTCTGTGTCCGCAAATCTACAGTTGTCCTATAGATTAGGTCTCTCATTTTTTTTTTTTAATATTTTTTTAATCTAAGGAAGGAAAAAGCTATAAGTTGTTTTTTTAAAAAGAACTTAGGAATGCCCAGGTTCCTTTTAATTTTTTAGGTACTGTAACAGGAACTAGTTCCTTTTTTTCGGAAAAACGGTAACTGGAACTGGTCTTCTGGAACTTAGTTTTTAAGGAACGAACCCAACACTGCCAAAAGGCAGGTTTCTACTCTAACTAAGCTCGAACCCTGCACTTCTTTGGTTTATTCGTAGTGGTGGTGGGCCAACATGGCCGCTCTCATTTTTCTCGTGATGAAAAAAATAACTCCAGTGTGCGTCACAATTATTCCGCAGAGAAGTGAGCGAGAAAAAAAGAGAGAAAATGGCCGCCTCTATTTTTTCCCATTTTCTATTACATCGTTCGTGTTTACTTGATTAATGGGGCATAAACACGCTACTAATGAACGGACTGCGACTCCTCCGCACAGCGCCCCCGACAACTAAAAAAATCCACGCAAAAATCCATATATGTGTTTGGCGACGCCAATTACAACTACACTGCAGGGTACTATTATATGCTAGCAGTAGATCCTATACACTAGTCCTTCTGAGACCCAAGCTCGAAAATATCCATATTTACTGGATTGTGAAGAAATAAATGTTAAATGCTTTCACAATACTCCTGTTGGTCTAACACGCTTGTCTGCGGACAAAATATTTGCGAGTTCGAGCTCTAATTTGATCGTCAATCGGACATACGCATCGCATCTTCAGTAAAATGGTGTGACTGGATGACTTTTGGGCAGTGTTGTGTAGGAACGGAACGGAAAAGTTCCGTATCTAGGAACTGGTTCCTTTTTGAGGAACTTTTTTAAGGATCTAGGTTCCTTTTGTTTCTGAAGGAACTGGAACGGGATCTGGTTCCTTTTTTTTGAGGAACTGGAACGGAGGTTCCTTTTCTGTGTAAAGGATTCCTCTTGCCATAACTATCAATTTTCTACGAGTACAATTTTTCAAAGTGTGGCGACAACGAAACAATTTTACAGCATCAAACAGAGATTGCTAAAGATTTTGATTTGTGTCCACAAATCGGCATGTCCTTTAGAACAAATCCAAACTTATGTATCCGTAGAAACATAGATAACACAAGGCGCACAAATAAAATCAATTGCCGAACTCAGACGAGAAAAACGATGAACGAGATTATGTGTAAGCACAAAATGTTAAATTCGCGTTTGTAGATGTTGAAATAAAACAAAAACGCGATAGTTACATGGCATAGGTTCTAAAAACCAGACCTATGAAGCATGGTTAGTTGTCGCAAAAATTCCAGATGCCTAGAGCGGGAATCGAATCCCTGACCACGGGTTTAGTCTCCCGACGCCTTAACCATTACGACACACGGCAAGAGACCGTTTTGGCGAGCGCATTTTTAAAAATGAAAAATACGTACAGAGGTTCTTATGATGATAAATCTATCTTCTGTGTATAAAACTAATATTACAGCGAGCACCGCACAAAAACCGGGGACCACACACAAAAAAAAACAGCGTTCAGCACTCGGGAATCATAGAGCACATGGACTCTCCGGCAAGCACTGAGGCGAGCCCGTACACAGATAACACAATTTATCCATTACTCAGTCCGCGACAGTCGAACAAGAAAGAAAGGCTATATTTTTCATTGCTAATACTTAGACGAAGTAAGAAAAAAAAATAGCTTAGATAAAATATGTACGTCGATTTTCCCACGAGCTGTCAGTTCCTCTAATAATATCGGTTCGTCACAATTAATAGCCAGTCTGACCTCTCTCTCTCTTGGTAAACAAGTAGTAACTCTACAAAGTTAATAATAACATGGCCTACATAATAATTAGTTACACATAACGTGGTGCAAATACGTTTTTGGACAATTAAAAAAAAATTCAATAATGTATTAACCGTATTTCATGGGCTGTAGACTCATATAGAGGTTTGAATTGAATGTTAATAGAATGTTTACTTCAAATTCAAATTCTGTGAACTTCAAAGTTGTTAATTGAACGTGCATTGAATGTTAATGTCTAGTTGTATCATGATATTTGGGCCGCTTCAAATATAATTGCCCACATTATTTTTAAAATTTATTGACGAAGATTGTTGGGAAAATAACATTTTGTAGTGTAATGATGCATTAATCACCTGCAAAAAAAACAAAAAAACAACAGGCATGTTGGCTAAAGATTAACGACCCATCTGGCCCAGTCGGTATTGCGATAGACTGCGGTGCGGGCGGTCCCGGGTTCGATTCCCGGCGCAGGTTCTCGTTTATTCGATCCTGGGGTACTGGTAAAAATGTGCCCCTCGCATATTGCCACAACAACACGATGGGTACAGAATCTTCCGTAGTGCTATTTACTACATTGATCAGTAATAATAATAAAACAATTAACTATTCAAAAAATTGTGGGACATCACTTGTGGATGTGGTCGCGAAACGCTGGCTCCCGTCTGTTTGAAATTATAAAACATGTACACAAAAAAATTGTAGAGGTCTCAATTATTTTTAGTCCAGAGTTACCCTATCAATCAAATTTGATCGTTGACGTTCCATTCATCTTTCTAACAAGCACACACGCACGACTTCCAATCGCTGTTTTTTTGTGGCAGCCAACAGAAAATAAAATTTCCGATTCGGTATCTGAATTTAGCGGCGTGCTCATTTTCCTCCTTCGCGGATCTTTCGCGTGTCCGTAATGAAGATCGTTGAACCCGCCCCCTCAGCGCGCGCCTTCCCCGAACCGATTTGCGCTCGCTGTAGTAGCTCAAACGCTTTGAAAGAATGACAGCAGTCTGCATTGAATCTGTAGATGGCTGCCGATACGGCCACCGGCTAGACGCGATCAAGAAACGTTATCGCGCCAACAAACGTTCGCCACCACTTGGAGCTGGCCGAATGAATTTCACTCGTAATCCACCCTCAATTTATCATGTAAAAAAAAATATATATATATACTCGTGGCGCCAAGTTGCGACTTTTTATCCACTCTCAAAAACGTGGATGGAGCCAAAGTACGACCCGTCTAAGCCCAGTCGGTATTGCAACTGACTGCGGCTCCGGGTTCGATTCCCGGCGCGGGCTCTCGGTTACTCGATCTCGGGATACTGGTGAAATTGCGCCCCTCACATATTGCCATAGCGACACGAGGGGTACAAATTATCCTGTAGTAATTACAGTTATTAGAAATAAAAAAATAAGATCGCATTCAGAGCTTTGAGCTCTGTGTTTTATTTCTTTGTACATGGCTCCGTATTTCTATTTGTTTATAGAGAGAGGGCTCTGTTTTTCCATTTGTTTTCTTGTCCAATCTAAATTTAGAGAATTTGACAAAATAAGTGGCCGTTGAAAGCAAGTTGAAACAGAGTTTGTTCGTCTTTCGTCTTTCGACTCTGTTCGTCTTTCCCCTTTCGGTACTGCACCCGAACTTGCTCCCTTTTCGAGTTAAACGCTATGACAGACTGCATATTGGTAAGTGGCAAAATTTTGTTGTCGGATGCATCTATTTCTGATTTTTGACCCGACCACACAAGATGACGTGAAACTTTACTGCAAAGCATTTCAGAAAAGATTCAAGGTTTGTTCATCCCTATAAAGATTGACGGTAAAATTCCTCAGATTAGGAAATGCTAAATTTTGCACGTATTCAAATGAGCCAACTTTAATGCCAACTTGACTGCGCACGAGCTCTCCGTACTCATAACCTCGGCATTGAACGGAGATTTCTAACAGCACGCTCGCGAGAAATGAGACAGAGGAATGAAGCCGGTCGGGAGAGCAAACCAGAGATGGAAATAGGTGGGTGGGTTGAAAGAGAGAGAGAGAGAGAGTGCATAAGACAAAAGCACCTTTCCAATGACATATTGATGGATGTTCCGCGCTCCACCGAGAGGAGAACAGGAACCGAGGGATGGGAGATTGGGAGAGGGGGGGGAGTGGCTACCAATCAGCGCGGCGGGAAAAATGCGACGACAACGCCGAGAGAGAAGGCACCAATCTCGGCCTTAATTTCCCGGTGCTCGGAGTAGTCTCTCCCCTCTCTCCTACTACTAAAATTTCCCACATTGTTTTATAATTGACACGGCGCATTAGATTCATTAGCGACGAGCGCTATCATCCGGGCCGAATCGTGGAGTCCTGGTGGTGAATGATAATCCAGAGGCTTTACGCGAACACTGGGACCCGAGACTACTTGTTCTGAGCCGAGCGGGACATCGAAACATGAGAGGAATGACAGCAATGTCAGTAAGGTGGGGAAGAGGGGGGATACCTTTCACTCACCAGCAAGCACGGTTTGCAGGATAGGGAAATAAATTGACGTGGGAAAACGCGATCCCAACGGAAGTTTGTGTATGACACATCGTTGTCGAGTCAGATTTGTGGTAAGTGCAAAAGAAAAAGAAAGACAGGCTTGTGGCGCGACGGTACCGGGTTCGATTCCCGACGGGAGCTCCCGTTTATTCGGTTATCTCGGTGAACGGTGAAAATGTGTCAATTACAATTACAATTACAATATATACCCGCAAGCAGCCCCTTTTAGGGGGGGGGGGCAATGGCGGGGGTCAAAGACCAGTTAAGGACAAAGATGGGGTTATCCTTATGTTAACAGGCTCTGTATTC
>JAUJYS010003967.1:0-12470 GCA_033995665.1 Melogona broelemanni | reverse complement strand
ACGATCGACTGCGCTGGGAATCGAACCCAGATCCGCTGGTTGTGGAGCGAGCACGCTACCTCTCGGCCACAGCGGACACATTAAGCAGTCGCAATTCCGCCTAGCCTAGGCTTCTGACCTAGGTAGGGATTTTTAACTTGTACTTGACAACGCACACGCACGGGTCTCACAACTTTTATTACCTTAAAAAATAAGTCGCGTTCAGAAGTTCGATCAAAAAAATATCACTGACTCCATACTCCGCACTCCGCAAAAGTTCGTGGTGAAACTGACACCTTAACTGAATTCGTCAAAGCATGTTGTGGTCTATGCGGTTCATCTTGATCGGTATTTTTCGAAGAAATTTGACAACCAATGCTTGAAAGTGTGCGATATGACAGTCACTTTTACAAGTTTTCGACATTCCTGTTCACTTACTTTTCATTTTTTGAAGGTTTCGTGGAGAAATATTGGCATTTTCTTGCAATTATCCTAAAACGCGATAAGTACATTTTGGTTCATAAAAATTTACCAGATCGTAATCGAACTAAGGCGTGTCATTCTTTCTGTTCTATCCATTTGGAAGTCAATTAAGATCAAATTGCAGTGTACCAACGAGCCCGACAACGATCCGAATCAAAATTGCTACTTGGAGGCCATGGTTGCCATGACAACAGCTGACGCCAAAAAATGTTACAGATTGCGCCATCTGGTGAGAGCTACGAGAACAACCATACGACGCTTTCGACTGACATGGCGGTAGACGTCACGTGAAACTTTCACGATCACTATCTGTCCAAATATAATTTTTGTCGGTTTCTACCAGATTACCATTTGATGGCATTGCGCTTGTACACATGATCAATGGTACTGCACATATGGGACACATAAAGCGCGGTCAATTTAAATAAAATATTTTTTTCTTGCTCACGGCTTTTCAAATCTGGCCGACATTTTTAATCTTTGATTTTGCTGCAATGCCAAGAATAACAATAACTTTAATTTTTTTAACAAATTTTCGTACTAATCAGCATTAATTTTAACAAAAGTAAAAATAACACAACTGAAGATCGTTACAAGAAAGAAAGAAAAATGGAAAACATAGATCAAATTCTTAGAAATATTTTATTTTGGTAGCTAAAGAAGAATCAAATAAATGAAGAAACGAGTCTGTCTGAAATGACTAGTAACAGAGTGTTCTTAGGAGCGGCCACTGTGGGGTAAGCATTACGAGCTTAGCAATATTGTTTCGTATAACTACACTTGTTAGTTATACTGGCGCAGAACGTCGGGTTACTTGTGCGCCGTCACATACGGACATACGACGATGGGGACGCAGGTAGTTTTCGAAAAATTTGCCGAAAAAAATATGCATGTCAAACTTTTAATTTGTCAATACATCAATTAAAGTTTTTATTATATAAAACTTATCGAACGTCCACAATACATGATTTATTCGAGTCACAAAAATAATGTGCAGCTACAACACCGCGACACCATCTCACGGCTTTACTTCCATTCCAAGGGAAGGCATTTTTCTCGCCCGAAAAATTCGGGCGGTATCGGCTGGGATTCGAAACGCGATCACTCACACAGTGTCACTCAAAAGTTAGTAGGGGAGCTCAATCATCTCGATGGGATTTTTGTAGGAACCGTTGGCATCGTCCGAATTACTTCTGGGGGTCCCGGAGAAGATGCACCTCACGCGAAAACGGCTATTCGGACGAAAAGAAGACGCGTTAGGCCCACAGAAGTGGTCTACTATCTGCTAATGTTTAGATAAACTTACCAGATATTCAATACAATTGTCGTACATCGTGATAATTGTAATATGTGTTCGAAGATAATATAAAAAACATCCATTATCCAAGAAGTTGCCGTTTCCAAGTCTTCTCTGGTCGAAGACCTTCTTATATTTTTTAGGGGAGCTCAAGTAAGCTCAATGACATATTATATGTCAAATTCGTTAACTACTCGCGCTGCTTCTAGGTGGCGCATCCATCTCGTTTTGGGGGGAACACCGTTACTGGTGGCAGCACGCAGCTTAGCCGAGCGACTACGCGGATTGCCCGACACCTCCGCGTCACCAGGTACCACCACGTGATGGGTGATTGGTGTCCAGCGGTAGCTGCAGACGGCAGCGTCCTCTTCCAGCGGGCGCCAGGTGCAAGAGTTCCTATAATTCTGCGCGAGATTGCCGCTGATGCGCTCATCCAGGTGGCGCTTGACAATGCGATCCTCCAACGAATGGAAGGTGATGGCCACCAGGCGGCCCCCGGGCCGCAGCAGGCGGTGGGCCAGCTCCATGCCTATATTCAACTCGTTCAGTTCGTTGTTGACGAAGATACGGATGGCCTGGAACACCTTGGTGGCCACGTGGGTCGGACGGTGAAGTTTGTCCCTTCGGATTTCGCTGAAACGAAAAATGACGTCTTCAGTTTAATTTAGATTTAGATAGGGTAATTTTTCTAGTGAGAAAATTCCTCCCATTGAAGTGAATATCACAACAGGAGATTCGGCACCCCTCCTGCTGCATAGGCAAAAGGCAATACACACTCGTGTCGCAGTCGCAGTACCCCAGGCTCGAATAAACGAGACATTCGCCGAGAATCGAACCCGGGATCGCCCACACCGCAGTCGGAAGCATTACCGACTGGGCTACAACATATAATTAAAACTATTTAAATAATTAGAATACTATATATATTATAAAAAAAATAGAATACAATATATAATTAAATTATTTAAATAATTCGACGAACTGAGACGAGAAAACGATACGAGATACGAGACGAGAAACGGTACGAGATTGCGTGTTTGCACATGAGTGCGCGTGTTGAACATTTTAATCTGCTTATATACGTCAAAATATCCTTGCAAATCGTCGATTAATACAGACTTTAACAAAACATGTTTGCGGAATTATTATGATCCCTTCTTCCACCGAGAAACAAATATCATCGCTGCCGCAAAAGCTCACCCTTCCAGAACTTGATTAACCACTTCGGCCAGCTCGTGGGTGGTGGTAATGCTCCGCAGGCTGTGCTTGATGGTGATTAGAGCGTGGGCAATCTGCTTGGCGAATTGCTCCTCGCCGTACACCTTGAGGATCTTGGCCAACTTGTCTTCGTCGATGTTGCGGAGAAGATCGTAGGCAGTCACTTGATTGGTTAATCTGGAGTGGGATCGAATATAAAACGTTGAATTTAAAAATGTTAAAGTACTGCTGTGCAAAAGTTGTAAATCGTTGGGTTGCGGAGAAAATCACTTATTTTTCTCCTAGCACGGTAACCGATGCTTGTTAATTGATCAAGCTCAATATATTTTCTTTCATTACAAACTGGGTGTACCGACCTGGACCCGTCCATCCGCATGTCCAACGGCCCGTTCTTCTTAATAGAAAAACCCCGTTGCGGGTCATCCATCTGCATGGAGGACACACCCACGTCGAACAGCATTCCATCCACCGACCCGAGCGGCAGCCTGAGCCTGGTGAGAATAGCCTCCAAGTCGCTGAATTTCCCCAGTACCGGAATGACCTGCCCACTGCGGAAAAATCACTATTATTTTAACGTTCCACGACACATTGGGACACCCACGATCGCGGGTGTATTAGTCCAAACGCACCAACCATTATACCATACTATATCTTTACACACTCTACTAGTAGTCAAATTTCAAAATCAGCTTACCGATATTGATCTGCCAGATCTTTGGCACATTGAAAGGCCACTGGGTCTCGGTCCAGAGCGTATAACTTTATGCCGCTCGCAGCCTCTAGGAGGCGCTTTGAGTGACCGCCGGCACCAAACGTCATGTCGATGAAAACCTACGAGTAGAAGATTGATATTTACATTTAGATGGGATAATTGCCGCGCCGTAGAATTATGGAAATATGTGGGATTGTATTGTTTTTTAAGGAGCCTTTCCAGGCCCCAGGGATTGACCTGGTAATTTCGAATATGGCCTAGTATATTAGTATACTAGCGTGGTAGGAATCTTGAAGGTTTAACTGACAACGTCCAGGCACTGGTCGTACGGCTTTACTTCCATTCCGAAGGTGGGTACGAATTTTTCGGGCTGCGATACGAAACGCGATTACGCGTATGGTGGCTATATTTGAAAATTATTAAGAGGGATTGGACATACAATTTTCTCTAGACCTAAATATTAATATTTGTCGGTAACCTACCATATCAAGGGTTCGAACAAATCAGTTGACCATATCATTCGATACCAAAATACAGCAACTTATCTAAAGCACATGCTTTATTGGCTGTGTGGTCTCTACAAACTCACCTGACCGTCTCTCGGTTCCAGATACTGGATGGCCTCATCCGCCATCACAGGAACGTGACGTGGACGCCCGGATGATTTCTGGGGCCCCTCAGAACGATCTGCCGGAACGGTCATCGTGCTGCAAAGCCGTTTCGCTAGCGACCAATGTTTGGCCAGCTTCGCCAACGTAATTCTCCCGTTTAACTGCATTTTGAAGCTATATTTTTGGTCTTAATCAGTCCTCTGCATCCCATATGGTCTAAAATGAACTGATATATGATATAATGTGTAATTTTAACAGTCTAACGAAGCAAAAGAAAAATAAAACACCTAAGTGGTTAGTATGACCATGGGCGCCGCCATGACACTCAATGACGCGCGATAGCGATAATATCTTCGATAGTTTTGGGCTAAACAAAAGAAAATAGAGATAGATGGTAAAACGCGCTATCCATTTGGTGCTGTCGTCAATTGTGATATTTAATTTTTTCACAACCTATAAATCAACTTTAAAATTGACCTCTTTCCAAATTCATGAAAGTGAGTTTGCACTACCATTTCCTTGTTGTAAACATTTAATTTTAATGTACTCTTAAAATTTATTTTGCCATCTAACCATTTAGATCTTTGAAAGATGGTCAAGTTACACGAAAACAATTTCAGCCATTCAGCCATTCATTTCAGCGCCAAAAGTAATTTCTTAAGAAATCGCAAACATATCTAGTAATCTTTATTTAATATAATCTAAAACTCTAGAAAATCATAATGTTCAAATCCAAATTTAATTTAAATTACAATTTTATATTAGTTTTTTGTTCGGCTTTGATCACTGATTTTGCTATTTATGGAAACTCGGATATTTGACAGGATTGCTGGAAATGAAGATGGCGCCCTTCGTTTGCCGAGTATTTTTTGTGTTCAATTTTGGCATTTTAAGAAGAAAATTGAACGTTTTTAATACGATTTGAAAGGTAATTTCGACAATAGTATTGAATATTAACAACAGGATTTCTTTATTGCAATTTGAGATGCTTATTTGGTATTTTAAAAGCCCATTTCTGCTGGCTAGGGTCCGTCGCAGCCTTCAAGCATAGGCCTTTGGACAATGGCGAATTGGCGGGAATTTGGTATTCTGGTACCAAAAAAAACGTACACAAAATTCATATTTCTGTTAAAATAACCATTTTGTGCGGCTACTGGCGAATACCAGATCTAACAAATTGTAAAATGATTTAGTGTCATGTGCCGTGCAGTATGTACTGTCAATGGAGCCTATTTATTTCATTGAGCAATTGAATATTTTTTTAGTAGATTTTCACGTCATGTCCAGTTCATGTACCACGGACCTGGTCAGCTACCAGCCCTGGGACTGGGATGGACCTGATATGAGAGTCCGAATCAACAAGAAAGTCTTTCACCTACACCGGTAAAGGAAAATATATCCAGCTACCCGACCCAACATGACCCAATGAATTTTACAATGGACTACCACTAAAAATAAAATTGAAATGTTAAAATAAAGCGTTATTGATCTGTGTATTTTTTTAAACAGTTTGTCCTATTTCATTACGTTTGTAACAATTTTAGGAAATCGTAAAATTACCCTAGGTTATACTCGTATGTCTGATCAGCGGATTTGTAAAATTATTTTTCGGAGTAAAATTCTGAACCATATATCTTTTCAGACGAGTGTTGGTGCAGCGAAGCGGCTATTTTGCCGAGAAGCTGACCGACTTGGTCAAGCATGGCCAGTTCGAACTGACCTTGGACCGGATATCCGAATCAGTTTTCGATTTTGTGTGTCGATGGATGTACGATTCGTCGGCTGTGTTCGAATTAGAAAACATATGTGACGTCATCGAAGCGGCCATTCTGCTAGAAATTAGAGGCAAGTATTATTGTTTTTTTGTTTGTTAATGGGGATGGCACATACCGTTTTCACATTTTTAACGTGATTTTAATTGTTGCCAATTAAATTCCAGTGGGATTCCAAACAGATTAAATTCCAAACGGAAAAATTCCGTTGCTAGGAACTGGTTCCTTTTTTGAGGAACTTAAGAACGCCTAGTTTCCTTTTATTTCTGTCGGAACTGGAACTGGAGCTGGTTCATCTCTTCTCGGAGAAATGGGAATCGGTTCCTTTTTAAAAGGAACGAACCCAACCCTGCTAAATTCATCTTGAAAAAAATATGTAAATAAATAAACGGTTACTGGCCTGGCCTAAAGAGACATAGATAGCAAAATAAATATTTGAGTAAACAATGCCTTAATGATAAAACATTTGTTTAATCGTCGTTTAAATTCTTTAAATTCGTCAGATCTTCTACGTCTCTGCTACCAGTTTCTGGATGACGTCATGACTACCGGCGATCCTGTCCAGTTGTTGCGGCAGGCGGCCGCCGACGACAGCGCCACCGTCTCAGAGCGAGCCTTGCGCCACCTGAGGAGAAATTTCGGAGATATGGTGACTGCTGGTCTTCATCTGCAGCTCGGCCCTGGCGAACTAAGTGCTGTACTAGGCAGCGATGAACTCAACGTGAGCCGGTCAGAATATTTTTTGAACTTTCTATTTAGGATTTTTAATTGTTGTCCAATAACCATCGATCAAAATATTATTTTTTTCAACAGTATACGTGTTTTAAAAAGTCTGGTTTGTAGTGTTGTAGGTGTTTGTAAACATCGTACGTTGTAAATGCCAGCGGTATTATCGAATACTCTGACCTTAGCTTCCCCGCATTGCATCAGTGTAGTTAGCGTTTGCCAACCTTCATTTGTTTGTGCTGAGTTCGTCTTTTCTGAATTATTGTTTAGAACGTTTATTTTTTTGTCATAGGACGTTTTTTTTTGTCATAGGATGCTTTTTAAGGCGCTAAAATAAAGATACACTGCTAAAATTATTACTTAATAAAGTAAAGAAAAATTAAAAAATAAAGCAAGCAAAAATGATAATATTTTTATTTATTCATGATTTTATGCATTCATTTTTTATATTTATTTATTCATAGCTGGCGGATTTCGTTTTATTTTTGGCCTAAACAATTTAGTGTGTGTAAAGACTTTGCAACAGGTTATTCATTGAAAAATTCGAATGGAAAATAGACATGTAGTGTACGAATTGACAAAAAAAAATTGCAAACAATTACAGTACATGCAAGACTCGGGTTGATTTGAAATTTTGTTAAATTTATAGGGAAATCGATGTGCTAGAAGTCGTCCTCGATTGGATACGTCATGATTGGGCCCAGCGCAGTGGTCAAGCGGAAGTGCTACTCGGATGCGTGCGGTTCCACTGTCTGGAGATAGGAGAGATTCTGGCCTTGTTCGCGCAGACCAGGAACCACTTCCTGTTCGAATTTCCCTCTGCCATTGCTAGCCTGCTACACCGTATATTGTAAGTTTAAATTTTAATTTTTTGAATAACAAATAACATTTAATTTATTTTAAATGCCCAATAGAACGGCAATATATCGGGCATTTAAAATAAATAAAAGTTAAGTTGGTACATGTATTTATTGGACATAATCGCTGCATGCTATCGCACTTTAATTTCAATTTAATTGATTGGTCAACAGTATTTTTTGTTTTTCGTTCTAGAAAGACAAGAAAGATTATTTTTAAAATTTGTCAAAAATAAAGTGAAACTTTGGTTATATTTTGACTACCATTAGTAATGTTTTCCACTCAGATACTAAAATGAATATTTTATTTTTATGATTGTGAAACTTTTTTGTTAAATCAAGGTACATCAAGACCAGATCACCGGACGAACCGTGTGTTGGTCTCAAGCACTCGTCATCACCTGACTTCCGGGACAGAGGTGACACGCTTCCGGTTCAAGAATCATGGGTGCTACAGGTTAGGTCACTAATAAATTTTAAAGCCAGTTGAAAATTTGCGTAAATCAAATACAAATGAACCAAAAGATCCCTGGATTCAAAGGACCAAACCGTTATTATTATTATTATTTTTTTTTTTTTTAAATCACCGTAGCGCCTAATGCACTACAGGATTACTGCACCCTCATGAAAGCTTTCACAAAATTAAATCCGGTTATCTTATCGGGGGCACCTTATACAAGCAATACAGTACCCAGAACGAAAGGTTTAATTGAGAAATTAAATCGACAAAATAACATAATTGAGAAACTAAAATAATTGAGAAAAAATAGTTAAAGAAAACGAATAGAAGATAATTGCTAAAAGTAGTAAACATTTATTTTGATAGGTCACTGAACAAGGAGGAGCAAACAAGAAACCACAAGATGGCGTTGAGGTTGACAGATTTGATCCCCTGCAACTACACAAACGCGCCAACAAGTTCCGGCAATTTGTTCAGACGCATTTCCAGCGTGAATATCACCCACAGGAAGTGCTACCTGCGCCACCGGAAGTGGTTACAGCGCCACTACAAGCTGATGCGGGACTACCGGAACCGCTTCCAAGCCCAGCAGAAGAGACGACAGTGCACCGGGAAACGTCCTCTGTGCCATTGGAATCGGTCATCGCGTCTCCGGATTTTCATGACGATGCATTCGATCCCTTGCACCTGAACAAGCAAGCTGTCAAGTTTAGACAATTTGTGAGGAAGAACTTCCTACACGAATCAAACCAAGCGGAAGTAATGCCGGCACCTCCGGAAGTAGCTTCAGTGTTACTGGAAGCAATGGCTGCACCGCCAGAAGTAGCTGTAGTGTCACCGGAAATGATGATTTCACCGCCAGAAGTAGCTTCAGTGTCACCGGAAGCAATGGCTGCACCGCCAGAAGTAGCTGCAGTGTCACCGGAAATGATGATTGCACCACCGGAAGTAGCTTCAGTGTCACAAGAAGCAATGGTTGCACCGCCAGAAGTAGCTGCAGTGTCACCGGAAATGATGATTGTACCACCGGAAGTAGCTTCAGTGTCACCGGAAGCAATGGTTGCACCGCCGGAAGTAGCTACAGTGTCACCGGAAATGATATCAGAGCCTGTCAAAAAGATGATAGTTCTTCCCCATACATCCCGGCTGTCTTTGGAATCGCCCATCACATCACCGGATCCTGATGCCAGCACATTTGATCCCTTGCGTCTGAATAGGGGCGCCGATAGGTTCAAACAATTTGTGAGGACACACTTCACGCATGAATCAAACCAGGAGGGGGTGTTGCCTGCTCCGCCTGAAGTAGCTTTGATGACACCGAAAATGACTGCAGAGTCAGCTAAACCGCCAGAACTACCTTTAAATCGTTCCACACAAGCTGATGTGGAATATTCCATGGTGGAGCAGAAATCAACTGTTCCAATATCTGAAGCCACGTTTGATCCCTTGCAACTGCGCAAAGGTGCAGACAGGTTCAAACAATTTGTGAGGACTCATTTTCTGAGGAATCAAAGTTCACCGGAAGTAACGACTGACCAGTCGGAAATGGCCAACTCATCACCGGAAGTACCTATTGTACCAGCAAAAGCTGTCAATGTCGAGGGGCCTTCGAGAGCTAATGTGACATCACCAGAAGACGGCATGGACGCATTTGATCCCCGACAGGGGGCGGCAGTCGCTATTCAGGCCGCCGTTCGTAGCTTCCTCGCCCGTAAACAGTTCGCTAAGCGACGGGCGGCCGCGATTCGACTTCAGCGCGCCTATCGGCGATATCGCGCGTTACTGCGGTACCTGGCTGCACGAGCTATTCAGGCCTGGTATCGCGGTAACATGACCAGGAGATGGTTTGGCATTGAGGTTTGTAAATTTGTATCAGTGGGTCTTAAAATTGATGCTGGTATTGGACGGCATTTTTTTTTACTATTACATAATTTATGTTCATGGTTCATATCAGGTTAAGTCAGGGAAGTTAATTTAAAGTTGGGGAAGGTCAGGAAAAATTGTCCGAAATAATGAATAGTCGGAGAAATCTCTAAATAACGTTTTCATTTAAATTTTTATCAATTTATTTTTCACAGATGCAACTTTTACGTGTGTACGGAAAATTAATTGTCTACGAAAATCATCTTTCTGAGTGTGCTTTTTCGATTTGCAAAATAAAAATACTGAAAATTAAATTAATGAGTAATTTTTTTAATTTTTTTTTTTTCGATTTTCGACATGAGCTGTTTTATTGAATGTTGAATAACTGTGGCTTAATTTATAAAATAGTAATTTAAAAAAAAAAAATTTATCGATCCTCGACTCGAGCTTTTCCATTGAATTTTCAAAATCTTTGATAAAGAAGGTTTAATTTAAGAAATACTAAAAAAAATAGCTAAAAACAACTTTGGACAAACTGGCTATTTTCAATGGACCAATAGGCGAAAAAAATGACTATTTTTTTGTTAATCTGCTCCAAAATTCCCACAACAGGAAGAAGCAACCATCATCATCCAGCGAGCCTGGCGCCACCACCGCCAAAACCTCCGCCTCACCAACGCAATAAGCACCGTGGGCTCCGCCCTGCGTGCCAACGTGTCTCGACAAGCCTTCCTCCGGAAGCGCGCCGCCGCCACCACCATCCAAGCCCACATCCGGGGATTCCAAACCCGTGGCGCCCTCCACCACCTACACGCGGCCGCCACTCGTATCCAGAGAGCCTGGCGCGCTGTCCAATTTCTTCGTCGTTTCAGGGCCAAACGCCAGGCGGCGCTTACCATCCAGTCGCACTTCCGGGGAGCGCGTGCTAGGTTCGATCTAGCGCTACGGCAAATTGCGGCTGTGGTGCTGCAGAGAAGATGGCGCTTGATTGCTAGACGACGTCGGGCTGCTACATTGATTCAGGCCCATGTTCGCGGTTTCCTTGTTCGCAGGTGCATGTCTTTAAGTTCTTTAAGACATTTACGTTTAAGTATTTTACAGCATCATACAGAAATTGCGAAAGATTTTGTTCTGTTGAAACCTTTTGATTTATGTCCGCAAATCTGCATTTGTTTTGTAGATTAGTTTCCGCAAATGTTTTTTTTTTTTTAATCGAGGGAACGGAAAAGTTCGAGGTTCCTTTAGAACGCTTAGTTTCCTTTTTATTTTTGAGGAACTTTAACGGCAACTACTTGTTTTTTTCCTGGGAGGAACGGAAACTAACGGAAACGAACGGTTCGTTTTCAAAAGGAACGAACCCAACACTAGCCAATGACCAGTGGCGAACGTCTGGCGAAACTCGTTAATCTCAGATGGAAATGTAGAAATTGGCAGACATTAACCAACACCGATTTAACTTACATAACATAATCTAATACGGATGACCTCACAGGGTGGCTTTGATGAAGAAAAAAGTAGACATCAAAATGTGGATGGCAACATACATAACATCTCTTCCAGGTGGTTCCTGGCGATTCGGCGGGCCAGTAACGTCATCAAGATCTGGTTCCGGCGGAAGCGGAACCTGAAGCGAAGGTGGCGTGCGGCCGTCGTGGTGCAAAAGTACTTCAGGGGTTTTGCCGCGCGGGAAGTCCTGGCCGAACGAACGGGTGCTGTCACCGTTCTTCAAGCAGCTTATCGGGGAACTTCGGCGAGGAGATCATTGGCTTTGATCGCAGCGGCCACCCTTTGCATCCAGTCGTGGTGGCGTGGCTATCGGGCCAGGAATGCGTTTCGAATCAAACGAGCTGCCGCGGTTACCATCCAGGTGTTTTATAATATAAGATTAAAAATAATATTTTATTTTTTTTGGATATTAAAATAACAGTTATTTTTCCACGAAAACAATTTTACTAGTTTATTGGAAATAAAAAAACCATTTTCTTTTTCTTTTTTAAGAATATTTTTCCGTATTTATTGATCACTCCTCGAACACTTTATTTTTATTTTTCCGTTTGCGTTCAGCGGGCGTTTCGTGGACACCTGGTCAAACAGTGGCTGCGCCAACGGACCAACGCCGCTCTCGTTCTCCAGAGCGCCTTCCGTGGTTATCGCGCGCGGTCGTGGGTTCGAATCCGGCTGGAGGCGATTATTCGTATTCAGCGGTGGATGCGATCGGTGCTGGCCAGGCGGAGGCTCGGTCAGCTGGTCGCTCGTCGTGAGGCGGCGGCCACTTCGATTCAGGCAAGTGATGACCAATGCTGTCTCTAGGACGTGTGCAAGTTAGTTTAAAAGGGCTGCAATGATGTCCAACATGATATCAACACTCAAGTCATCTTAATAGAAAGTTTTTAGAAAAAGAGGCATTCCCTTGGAACGAAACTTTTCCGTTCTGTTCTACCTAACACCAGTGCTGTGTCAAATGAAGTGTCAGCCATTTATTTTGATGTTTC
>JAUJYS010003966.1:0-12470 GCA_033995665.1 Melogona broelemanni | reverse complement strand
CTGTATTCTGCCAAGAAAACTCAGGGGGCTTCTGCTCCCTGAAGTTACCAGGTGTCTGGGATCGAGAGTCGGGGTCCGGAGACGACACGAAGGACTCTTGTACGTACCGATGGCTCAGTGTGTATGGCAACATGCTCCGGAGCGGACGGTCCCGTGTTCGATTCCCGGCGCAGGCTTTCGTTTATTCGACGAGTCTGTGGTACTTTCGTCACCCCTGAGCTTCCAATAGGGAGTCCAGAGCTTAGGGGTGGATCCCCGGCAGCCTGGCTCTACCAGCTGCCATTCCCTTTCCCTGCCCCTTACGTATGTCCATAGCGATACGAAGGATAGTAATCCTGTAGTGATTAGAACTACAGTGAATAAAAAAAAAACCAAAAAAAAAATTATATTTATTAATTGTTCTCGTTTCTCTTCCGCAGACCCATCCGTCATCAATGACGTCACCAGCCCACCATCACCGCCGCACCACCTGTTAACGCATCGGCCAGCCACCATCCACGCCGCAACACCATCATGCCGTCCACCCGCTTCCACCCCTACCACGGCCGCAACATTGTCCTCTGCGACGACGCCACCGTCGCCTTCCGCAAAGCCAGCTTCGCCCACGGCATCACCTTCAGCGAGAAGCCTCTCCTCCCCGGCGAGATCTTCCTCCTCGAGATCGAGAAGAACGAACGCGGCTGGAGCGGTCACATGCGACTGGGCCTCACTCAGATGGACCCCGCCTCCAACTTCCCCTTGCCCCAGTACGCCCTGCCCGATCTGGCTCACATGGGCCAGTCGTGGATCTTCGCCGTGACCAAATCCCACAACGACGTGTACGAAGGGGAGGAGGTGGAGACGGAACGACGGACGGCCGGCGCCGCCCGGGGCAGTCTCCACGCTCTGCCGCTGCGGCTGCAGGCTCTGATGGCCGATTTCGAAGGGGCGGAGCACGGTGGTGCGGTAGCGTCCACGTCGGCGGCGTCGTTGGTGGCTGCGGTGTCGTCGTCCACCATCGGCGGTAAGGTGGGCACTATGCTGCCGACGGATGTGGGGAGTCGGATCGGCGTGACGTACGTGCCGAGGGGGGAGTTGGCCGAGATGCACTTCATCATCAACGGGGAGGATCAGGGAGCGTGCGCCACTGATATTCCCTACCGGGAGGGGGCGCTGTACGCCGTGGTGGACGTGTACGGGACGACGAAGCAGGTGCACATCGTTCAGCTGTACGGGGGTAAGTGGATTGGGGAGAAGCGTTCATGTGACCGCAACTATTTTCTTTAACGATGGATCGACGTTATAAAATGTCGCGTTGATAAAGCAATATTGCCATCAGATGGTCGCTCCATGGCTCCAACCTTTATTTTACGATACAGTCATATTTTGTTTGTGTGTATACGGGCAATAGTCTTTTTATTTATTTCCAAGGACTAATATCACCTATTTATTGCAATGCAAAATTACTTATGTTATTAAGCTGCCTCTAGTCGCTACTGTGGATCCAAAGTTACTCAAAAATGAAAGTAACGACGGTACGTTACTTCCGTTACTTTCAGAGTACACTCGTACAGGCGCACGCGTAGCGAGAACACAACAGCTTATGGTCAATTACGTTTGACACAATTTTTGCCCTGCGGTGCTTTCAATACTTCACCATAAGAATGACGAGACAACTTGGGCAAAACATTGGCTCAAAAAAAAACTGGTGTTCTCCTGCATACAGGTCGAAGCGAGCGCGTTGACATAAATTACCTTTTAGTTTATAGTTTTTACATAAATTATAAATGTATGGTTTGCGAAAAAAATGTAATTTCTCCTGGCGCGATAACCCATGTTTGACATACAATTAAAAACTCGTATTCTGTGGATGTCTACAGCTTAAGATGGAGTTCTACCGTCTAATTTCTAGTCCTATTACTGGCTTGATGACGACACAACGTTGCAAAGGCATGTTCCCCTGCACCCCTCACGCTCCCGAACACGTAACAGAATTTGAAAAACAAAATTTGAAGAAATGAAAGACAAAACATTAATGAGTAGAAAAATTGTTAATAAAAGAAATAATAATTATTTAAAAAAAAATATTTTTATATTAAATTTTAATTTTTTCTTTGTTTATATTAATAACTGAATAATTGAGGCCTCAATTATAATGTTAGTTATTAACATAAACAAAAGAAACAGAAGAACTCCATCTTACGCTTTATACATCCGCAGACTACGAGTTTTTAATTTTATATAAATTATAAAAATCTAATTTGTGCCCAAAAAAAAACGTCATTAGGAAAAAAAAGTACCGAAACAAAAAGTAGTACCATTACTAAAAAAAAGTAACCAAACTCTCTGAAAAAAAGTAATTAAACCTTTAATGTGAAGAATTTGTCTCGACCTTTCACATTTAAGCATTTGCATCCCAACGGCTCCTACATTCAATCAATTTAAAATAACTAAACCTTTGCAAAGTTATTTCTACCAATGAAAGTCCCGTTTTTGAACGATACTCCCAACCACTGGTTAATCGCTAAACTTTGTTGTATCTATTCCCTCCTCGTCATTTGCAGTAACCACCCTGCAGAGTGCTTGCAGGGACGCCATCCTGCAGCACATCACCAAAAAGGCCGTGTCGGCTCTGCCCCTTCCCAGGAAGCTCAAAGAGTACCTCATGTACAAGTCTCTCTGATTCGGAGTGTAAGTAGTGTCCATCCTCAAAAAAAAAAAAAAATCATCAGCGATAAAAATTCGACGATGATTGGATGTGTACAGCGGGTGAAATTCGATACGACCTCCCCACATCCCCCCCCCCCACTTGGGGGATTCGACCATGGAGGAATGAACAAAAAACACCAATAACATTTTTGGGGACACCAACCGATCTCACTGACTACATATGTACGATTTGCGGAGGAATTTGACTACATGTAGAACACGAACAGACTGTTAGTTTCTTGTTGCAGCAAAAGTCGCGTTGTACTTTTTCGCCGTCGTCAAAAGTGGTGCTTTCGTCCGTTTCCGTTTCAATTGCTCATTTTCTGTGATGCCAGTGTCGCCCCTACTCTAGGCCACTACGTCACGATACACGATTTTCTTGGTCTACCATAGATGGCGCTTTTGGAAACTGAATCTATCGGTGCTAAATTTACCGCTTTGAATCCAAATGTTTACGATGAACAAATGATCGAATTGAAATTGCGAACTATTCGACTGTAAAAATTTAAAGAAAATAAAAAAAACGTAATTTTTGGTCTTAACTTAACAAAATTACGTTTTTAATTTTTTTAAAATCACTGTAGTGCTAATCACTACAGGATTATTACCCCTCGTGTCGATATGGCAATATGTGAGGGTCAGGGAAGAGAAGGGGAATGGCAGCTGGTATAGCCAGGCTGCCGGGAATCCACCTCTAAGCTCTGGACTCCCTAATGGAAGCTCTGGGTACCCCAGGCTCGTCGAATAAACGAGAGCCTGCGCCGTCAGCTCCGTAGGATGTTGCCATACCCACTGAGCTATTCATTACGAAGTTATTATTTTTTTCTATTATGGGAGAAATTCCCTTCGCTGTAGTGAATATCACTACTAGAGATTCTGTACCCCTCGTCTTGCTTAGGCAATATGTGAGGAGCACATTTTTACTAGTAGCCGGGGATCGAATTCAGAATACTCTGTAAACGAGAGCCCGCGCCGGGAATCGAACCCCGGGACCCACCGTACCGCAATCGGTCACAATACCGACTGAGCTAGACGGATCGTACGTGTTTTAGTCGAACAGGTCGCAGTATCAGTTCATTCATTTTGTTTTTAACTCTACACTCGACTTGAACGTGCTTTTGCACTTTTATGTTTAAAAAATAGCTAAAATAGTAACCACTTTTGATTTGATCAAACAAAATTGTAAATATAGTGTAGGAGCAAAGTTTAGAATAACCTTTAATCGAACGAATTTACAAGGGCAAAGATTGTGCGTGAATTGTACTTTTTGAAAATGTTTTCGGGTCGGTTTTTAATATATTTTGTGCCCAGTTTTACCAGTGTAAAATTATAATATTGTCAATGACAGCATGACTTTATGCTGTCTAATAAATGCTCGCAGTCACTTCGGAGAGTGTGCTTGGTGCTAAACACTTAACAAACTGGGGAACCTTGTCCGGAACAGCGCATACCACTTAATCTAAACAATACAGGGGGGGGGGGTCACACAATTGTAATAGCACGATCTCTTGTCAAGGAGCCTGATGTTTTATTGCACGGTTTTCTGCTAAAACCAAGAACCACATCTTAAAATTGATAGAATCCTTTTGGATTTATGTCTTAATGGCGAGTGGGCATTTTAGAATTGTTCAAAACTGACTTTAGAAATGTGTTTCAATGATCATATTACTTTGTGAATACTTGTGCCAATGATTGATAAATTAGCTAATAAAACAAACACACAAAATCACACATTTCGTGTTAGAATCGCATTTTTGAACAATTTTAAAACACCTTGCACCATTTCGTCGCTGCACCATTTGGACGTGATGTCGTCCTTTTATATCACAGACTTTAAAATTTCACCAAACAGCGACATCATAGGTTTAGATTATTGATGTACGAACCGTTTTGTACAGTACATGTACAGAATATCAATAGACTCGTGAACATGAAATTTAAATCTTATGAACGTGTCGTTTTATTTCCAGACATCACAGTTTGAGTATCACTGTTGCATTACGCAAAGGTTTTTTTCCAGTAAAATTATCGACAAATCCAATGTAATGAATAAAAATATATAGGCAATCACAGGAAAAACAATCACATGATGAGATTATCCCCTCCTTGCCCCATATGCCACAAGTTTTAACAGATATTTAAAACCAGTCGGGGCTCGCAGAAGTATCTGTACAGAAATCTAACATGGCATAAACAGTTTCTCCATTCCGGCAGATATACAGATAAGAAATGTGACAAGAAGCCAGCAAAAATAAATTAATGTTCCAAACAATTTCCGTAGCATTATAATCCAGTTTTCGTAAAAACAAACGTTTAACTCGATCTACAGGGTGAGGCACAAAAATTATTCACCTTATTGATATTTTTAATCGAAGTCAAATATCATTCGATTTTTATATAATTTGGTACAAATAACTATGGCCATGTGTTTCTTTAGAATGTGAATACCGCGCCACGAATTCCTCGTCAAAGTGCATTTCTCAGAAAATAAATCCACAGTATGTACGCGTATGAAGACAAAAATACCAAATAAAATTGAGACGTACTAACGATGAACGAGATCTCGTTCAGCGTTGACTCGTCTCGGTTTCGACGAATATTAATGTACAAGTACGTCTCAATTGTATTTGGTATTTTTGTCTTCATACGCGCGTACATACTGTGGATTTTTAAAGGAGATGAACATTTTACAGTGCAAAGTTGTACGTCGAATTTTTCTCTGCAATTTATTTTTTGCATTTATCAGGCTGTAAATGGCGTTGTACCACAGCTGCACGATTGATATTATACCGCTTAAAAATGGCGTTCACTGAAGAAGTCAAAATTGAAATAAAATTTATTTAAGGAAACAAAGAAGGAAATTCAAGGAAGTGCAAAACTACTTTAGAAATGACGCAACAAAATAAAATAATAAGCTGCGTGGATGAGCTGAAAAAATCGGTTGAAGCAGGCTTGGAATGTGCTAGACAATAAGCATCATCAACGCGGCAGTGAACAAGTGGCGGATCCGGCTAAAAGTGCGTGTAGCATCCGGCAATGGATATTTTGAGCACCAATTTAAATAGGCAATATTACCAAATTTTATAAAAATAGGATGATCTTTGGTAGAGTTATTAAAAATATAGAAAAACGTTATGGATTTTTGCGCTTCACGGGGTATATTCAGAAACACAATTTCGATGACAATAGACAAATAGATGATTGGTGTAAAAAAAAGTTTCAAATCCAAAAAATGAAGATTTGTAAAGGAACATGTGTGAATCAACTTTTTTTTAAAAACATTTTTCACATTAGTTTAACCCTGAATGCAAGAATTTTCTACAATCTCAGTCAGTGTGACCAATGGTACAAAATAATTATAATTAATTGGATTGATTAGGATATATTGATTATAATTACCATGCGGTATTAGAACAATTGGCTCGACAATGTGTCGAACAGCAATTTAAAATCCCACGTTTTTTTTTTTTTTTGGAATGATTTACTGACAACAGAGAACAATTCAGAAATTTATTTTTTGAGTATTGAGTATCCGACATAAATTGTTCGCATGCCATTGAGGTGAGGGGGGATTAAAAATTGAATCTAGTCAGTCACCTCACCCACTGCCATCGACATAAGAGGCCTAGGGACTGCCGTCTAAACCTCCAGTTAGGCAGCATACTTTCTCAGTTGCTGTGAAATGATTCCGTAATATAATACATGTCTTACAAAATATAAAAAAATCTTATAATCAATTATACCTCTTTTTTATTTATCAGACACACGACAATTTAAGCGTTATATTAGGGTATTTTCGCCTCTACCCGTTCATGTCGTTTAATGTTGCTAAAATATATTTTGATATTGTCGTTAATATAGTTACTTTCCTAAATACATGACTTTTTAAGTGCGAATCGCAAGGGAGGCAATAGGGAGGGTAGAAACGAGTTGTAAATTCGCATTGAAGAAGGGGAAGAAGGGATGCCGCTTGTCTGGAGGTGACAAAGTGAGAAGGGAGTAAACCCCAAGGCCTCTTAAGTCGATGGCAGTGCCTCACCTCACCTCAGGCCCTCCATCTTTATCGTCGTCCGTCTTAGATGCTTCTCCTGGATCATTAATCGCTTCTAAATCACCCATTCCATGGCTCGGCTCTATCGTCGAGACCCATGCGTTAAAAGACGACGAACGATCTTTAACCAGCTGCTGTTTGCGTTCCTTCGGTTCTGTAGTGTAAAAGAAAGTCCAGTATTTCTACCCAAACTTTTTCACTCGCGGAGCCAATTTTAGAACTAATTTCTATAGCGGAGCCCCGTGGGTCTATCCCATGTCTTTGCATACTAATGGTATTGATAGGGTTCTAACCAGAAAACTGAAAATCAGCTTCCCTGATTTACACTGACTTTTTGTTTTTTTCGTCAAAATTTATGAAGAGCGCGCGCAGCGCCGTGATTAAAAAAAATTTACAAAAGTAATTGCGTAATGTCCACAAAGGTTCGAGCACAGTTTGGGAAACGACTGGGAAACCATTTCTGTTATAACTTGTCATCAAATCACAAAAATGATCTTTGTATAAAATGAAAACGTACCGATGGCTCAGTAGGTATGGTGACATCCTACGAAGCCGACGGTCCCGGGTTCGATTCCCGGCGCAGGTTTTCGTTTATTCGTTAGCCTGGGGTACTGGCGTCATCCCTGAGCTTCCATTAGGGAGTCCAGAGCGTAGGGGTGGATCCTGCAACCTGGCTATTCCAGCTGCCATTCCCCATCCCTTCCCTGCCCCTCGCATATCTCCATAGAAACATGAGGGTGCAGTAATCCTGTAGTGCACTAGGCACTACGGTGATTTAAAAAAAAAAACATAATTCAAAAACAAAATACAGTGTTTCGGTATTTTTGCCTAAAATATCGTAATCAGTTATCCAAATTAATCTTAAAATAAAACAACTAAAAAATCATTCAAATTAATTAATGTTAAGGTTAGCAATTGAAAAGTTGATGAACCCGTTTGGAAGGGGTCTACGAATAAGCCTGAATAAAACATCACAATCCGTTATATAAATATTTTTTTAACGAAATAAATAACTGAACTTTTAATCAATTTTATCAAAACTAATTAAATAGAAGAATTGGTTCACTTAAATTTAAAAATCAATCAACTGTCGTATGCTTGTTGTAGTATGCTTGTATAAATGTTAATTAAAGTGTAAAAAAAACCAAGCTAAAATGAAATGTGCTTGGCTCATAATAATAATTAGTACTGTTTGGGCAAATTATGCAAAATTGATAATTTACACCCCTTAATTTTGCGTTGGTTATTAAAAGTAAAAGCATTTTGAATAACAATCTGAGTCACGCATACACACTGTGTATGTAGAAAAATACTCATTATTCACTCGTAGTTTCATAAAAACATTTTTAATTGCTATTTTTTTTTTTTTTTTAATCACTGTAGTGAATAACACTACAGGAGGTTATTGTACCCCTCGCGTCGCTATTGATTGTGCAATTTAATTTTATTGGATTAGAAATAATCTTTAGAAACGCAGCTGTCCCCGAAAGTTGGTTCATGTCGCCCATAGCGCAACGAAACTATGCGATCGCCGATGCAGGGCGGAAAAACAAACAATCGGGATACGCAAAAGCAAAGAGTGTTTCCTTTAGGTTGTCCAAAGATACGAACGCTTGTGCGACGAAGTGTTTTGCTAAATGTCCATTAGAAAAGACCAATGTCCAACGACAACATTAATTACATTCGCCATCAAAGCTTGTCGAGAGATCACAAGAGACCCGATTAAAAAAAAACAAATAACGAAGAAAATCAATCACTTTCACCGGCAGGCGTTCGATCAATCTCTGCCGTCGCAATATTACAAGACGTCATGCACCAGTCACCCTGTGTCTCATTTGCCAAGTGGCCGGTCGTGTTTCTCGAATCCGAACAGGCGAGGCCACCCTAGATCTTGAGTTCCAACAAAGAGCTGGTGGGGTTTTTTGGCAATGAAGTAAATGGTTAGATCTTAAAATGGTGATACGTCTATGTATTATTGCTTGATTTAGTTAAAGGGTCAAGTAATCCGCAGAGATGGAGCGCCGTTGCCTGCATAAAAATGCAATGCTGAAAGACAAAATAACGCTCATGTACATATTACCTTCATTTTTTTGATATTATTATACCCTAAAAATTCAATGTTATCGGAATGGAATCGGAATTGAAAATGTTAATTGCAAAAAATTGTCTAGTTCTTATGCAAATTCGAAAGAATGTTCTTAGGCAAATTCGATCGAAGAAAAGGAATACAAATTTCAGCTGATAGCAAACATCTCCATTTCATTTACCCACGCACCATCAATGGTTCGATGGATCTACCCTTCACATTTCGTTGTCTCTTAACAAACTTCCGACGCAAGTAGTTTGACACACAAAAACAAGACACGCATAATAATAATAACACAATATGAACGTTGTTATTTCTTGCTATTTTCGTAAAATAGGTTCGATCCCAGACCTCCAGCATCAACTGAGAGGTAACGATGCCGCCGAAAGATAAAAAAGCGTGTGCGTTTCAGAAGTTTTGGCGCACGAAGACAAAAATAAATTATAACATGAGCGCGCAGCGTGTGTGGCAATTTTTCTATCGGTTTTTCTTTTTTGCCGTTGAAGTTGTTGGTTATAAAAGATAACGCCTGTCTCCATCCCTGCTTATGATAGTCGACGTTATTATTAACGTAATTACTCGTAGCAAGTTGTCGGAAGCTTTTAGTCATCGTATCTCTACATGCGCGGTTTCTACAGTATAATCTGTAGGAGTTGGTTCATTATATATGAGTTGGTTAGTAGGTGGAAAACCGGATGTTGCCCAATAAACATGGCTCTGCTGCATGAGTTTAACTTTTTCGTTTCTGAATGTTTCAATTTTTACTATTGCATATTTAAATTATTTAAAAGAAAGTTTGCGTAAGACGACATAAGGGGTACGCCCTGACGTGTGACGTCACTTTTTCGAATGGTAACGAATAGCTAAACTCACGTCGAATGTCATCACGCGTCGCAAAATAAACATTAATTAAACAAACGTTAACACCGTATATTATTTATGGCTAGTAAATTATAAGTATGCTTCTCAATAGTCATATTACCGACAATCAATAATGTTTATTGTTTTTCAATATACCAATACATAATTGTTTTAGTGCGCCGTATACATTTACAAATATTACGCAGGTGTTGTAGCATACTTTTTGTCAGAGTAGCTTAATTAAAAAAATTAATGATTTTGGTAATGCTAGAAGATATTAGCATTAATTTTTGACTTTCGAGAAAAATTACATCATTTAAAAGCACATAAAAAATAAAATATTTCGCTTGCCGAAGTGAAAACAAATTGAGGAACGCGATAGAGTGGGTCTGAGGCTTCGCTCGCACTTTGGTAAAGTATTTTTTGTAAATGGTTGGGGCGCGTATTGATTGTGGGCGTATGTTTGTGGGTATATGTGCGTGTGTTCGGACGGCAGAAAAGATGCAAATGACATCTAGTGTACCAAACGAGCGCACGAAAAACGGCTTTCCGATAATGAAGGAATTTATGCGCATTTTTCAATTTCTCATTACTGGATCTCTAAAACCCGCCCTCATCCCCTTCCTCCCTCCATTCCCCCCACCTCTCTACTCTGCTAACAAGTTCAACGCCTGTTGCCTTTACTCGTAATTAAAAGTCAGCGCCCTCCGGCGGCGAGAGTAGGCGGGTGTTGGGCGATGGAATGCCGAATAGGGGGGGGGGGGGGGAAGGAGAAAAAGAGGATGGGAACGCTGCTGGTGGTGGTGGTGGTGGTGGTGGTGGAATGACGTAAATCGATTTGGCGTAAAAAGTGCCTTCATCTCAATTTGATCGAAATAATGTTGCACAGAGAAGAGTTAGGGTTTGCGGTGAACGTTCCAAGTGGACGCGGGGGTCGTCCAAAAAAGTGTGTCTAATCATTTAGTCCTTTGGTTTGATTGCTGTCGCAGAAAAGATACATGTTTACCCTTTGTCAAATAAAGAGGAGCATACAGAGGATATTGTCCGTCATATTGGCTTACACAAACTACACCAACGAATCAATTAAAAAAAATGATTGAATAAAATAAGAACGTGAATATTTAAAGTATATAAATCAATAATGAATATAATTGGAGTTTTCTTGATGCCGGGAACCGAAAAAAACGATCTCGATACGGTCGCGACTTATATTACGATATTTTGAAGAGTTGCAAAGTGCCATTGCAAAGTACACACTATTGAACATTTCAATAAAATCTGTTACCTTCTTTTATATGATCTCTATTGCACCTCGAGCGTTCTTCTTACACAATCCATGGCGATTATAAGGTTTCAGTATTGTACACTGAAATACACACCATGGTGTCTACTAGGCTGCCCAACTTTTCGTTTTGCCCTCATTTTATGAAAATGACGAGGGCGTTCATAAAAAAGCTATAATTTGCGAAGGGAATGATTAAAATTGAATTAGTATTGCGTGAAATGTAATATGGTTAATTCAAGACGAGCGTGTAATTACACCAATCTCTCCATCCTGGCGTGGCATCCTCATATAGCCAGACTCCTACGGTATACGTGAGAAAGCCACGAGACAGATTTGTTTTTCATCATATAACAGGAGTGGTGTGCGCGACCCACTTAAACTCGACTGGCCACCTATCGCCACCCCCGCCATCGTCATGCTGGCGTCGAACATCAATTTCATGCAAAATAAGCAGGATGCATTATAAGAAGCGCATTTCTGCATTTAAGCCGAACCGGAAATTAAACGGCACACGCAGTGCTGCCAGATACGGGTGCTGCCGTCCCCCCCCCCTCACCCCTCTTCTTCCTCTCGTTTCGAGATGTCTCTCTTCAATCCCGTGCGTGCAGGGACGCGCGACAATCTCCTTCCAACTGTAGCTCGATCCGTGACAAGATACTTCTCGGAATAGAAGACCGTGAAGAATGCAGAATTAAGAAAGTTGAGCCCAGGTATTGCTTTTTCTTACGAAATTGTCTACGCCATCGCGGATTCTTAGTGGGCAGGTTGCTTGTATTGGAGGCGTATTAATTTTCGACCATACGCTACAACGCTACAAATCAAAAGTACAGTACAACGTCCAATGCTAAAAATGTCGAAAGATATAAATCAACACGAAAAAAAACGTTTCGTATTTTAAATCTTGGCTAAATACTGGCATATGGTGTTTACCATTGTTCTCACATTTGTTACGGTATTTCACAATGTACGGAATAATTTTAAAATTCGATAACTTTCTTGATGTAGTCGCTGGTCTCATGAGTATAAACGCCCTTAGTGCAAATGCGAATTTCTAAATCTGCGGGAATCGGAAAAGTGGGTACCGTGTGTACATAAACTGGTCGGGTTTGACTTTTTCCCAGGATGTTAGGCAAATTTCCCGTAAGCCCTGCCGACATCGGAGTTTTTTTGCTTGTTTGTACAAGAAAACTCGATTCGAAAATGCCCACAAGCTTTAAAGTCAACGTCAATCTCAATCCGTCTTAGGTGTTCCCCCGGCGTGCTTTAATATCAATCTCTTTAAATTGATCGGATAACATTTATCGAACGTACCCACTTTATTTGCGTCGACATCAAAATAGACAACGCGCGCGCACGTGTAAGGCATGGCATGCGCGTCCAGTTCAAATTTTGACTCGAGGAATATTATTACATGTACCGGTCGATGTCCAGTTTACCCACATGAGCGACCAGAAAATACGGTATCGAGTGGGGCGCGTAGCGAAACTGACTTGCCTAAA
>JAUJYS010003965.1:0-12474 GCA_033995665.1 Melogona broelemanni | reverse complement strand
TCTCAAATACAGAGCCTGTTAAAATAGGACAACTCCATCTTTGTCCATAACTGGTCTTTGACCCCCGCCATTGCCCCCCCCCCCCCTAAAAAGGGCTGCTTGCGGATATATATTGTAATTGTAATTCATTGGCAATTAGCCGCTTACAATGCTGATTTCCCCTAATTTTATGTTGCTGTTTTGGTGTATCAATTTTGTTTTATGAGGGCCCTTAAAGTTACCCTTTGGATATTGGGTTTAGGAAATTAGGTTTCATTCTGTTTCGCAATGGATGGTGCATCGATGTTTGCAGACACAGCTTTTCGTTGATCTGCGTTGGGGATTCCACTAGTTTGTTTGCTGATCAAAATTCGCCGATTCATAGCATTAAATCTGTGTGCTTGAAACGCGAAGCCGATAGGTAGTAGCACTCAGAGTAAACATAGTTTTGCTTTTTAAAAATATTTATTTTTGTGTAGCCCCCTCCAAACACGTTGTCATGCCAACCGTTGCCATATGCCTGAGAGAAAAGGCTTTGGGGGAACTGAAATCGTGGTGAAATTTGTGTGGAAAACTGGTTCGTAGTTCTATTTGGCGGGGGAGGGCATATTGCATTAGCGCTAATTTTACACTTTCTCCCCTATTTTAAAAGCTTTTTTTGTGTGTAGGTGGGTGGTCGGTCGGTCATTAATTTATCGCGCTCGTTTTGACGATTTCTAATTTCTCTTTTGCGCGTGCAAACGACTGTTACGCGTGAACTGCAGTTTTCGAAAGAGCAAAGTTTGGCCATTTTTATTATTTGGAATGAGTGGTTACCAACGGCCTTACAAAAACAATGCATCACTAGTTGGTGGGTCCTTAGGAAAAATAACACAAAATAACAAAATTAATTATTGTGTTTTGATAGCGACGTTCTCGTCAATGCCACTTCATATATATCAAAATAAACTATTCACTCTGTGCGTGACAATTGTATGATTAGATTTCAAAGATTCTGTTCTGAGTATTGTATATATATACTGTATATATTTTTATAAAATATATATCGGTAATGGTCATAATATCGTTGATACCATCGAATATTTATCAAATTATCGATTATCATGCTATTTGTGTTTGAACTTTCAAGATTTAAAGATTCTGGAACTTAAACAAAATTCTTGTGATACTTCATAAAAATTGTAAATTCATAAAAATAAAATTCGAAGTTTGTTCAATCATGGATCATAGTCATGTATTGGTGATGCAGGATTACATATTTATTTAATTTGGAACACAATTTAAAGGTAGGACGCCTTTTTTACGTCAGACTTACCTCAATTATAATACGAAAATGTATAATCGTATAATTTGTTGATTAATTCACGGATTCGCCTGTCTAAATAATCCGATAAGCTGATGAATCCGATTAGCGGAGAGAGATAGAGGTAACGTTGTACAAATAATTAGCAGATTTCATGTGACAATTTCTGCGTCGGTTCGATAGTTCTCAACTCCTGCCAATAGTACGTAAGGCGCACGAGAGGCGCACGTGCAGCTCGTGTAGCACTAACTCGTGGATGTATCCATGACATCACGTGCGTCAATGACGCCCACAGTCAATGTTTACCATAAATTACGAGCCATTAGTTAAAAATTCTATCGCCATCAACCAGTGTTCGCCTAACTAATTTATAATTTCATGAACGTATCTGGTGTCGATGTTCCCGGATGTGCACGAACGGGCTAATTAGAATACAGTGTCGATGATTGTGTGAGGGGCTCTGTGACGATGGTTGCTGACAATTGACGTTGCTAAACTGGAACGTGGTTGTTTTTTGTCTGCCTGTTTCCAAAGAACTGAAAATCAGGAATTGATTAGGTTAACGAAAAACCACTTTAATTCGTGATTACGTTATCTAAGGCGGCTGATTTTGTAAGAAAATTAACATGATCAGTTTCGGTAATATCTAACTTACTAACCATTTAGATATATGCCATTAAAAAGATGAAATAGACCTAGGTATTTCGTATTGAAAAATAATTTTGAAACTTCAAAAAAAAAAAAAAAAAACACAGCTGATCTCCAAATTTTCTGTCAAATTAATATTTAGCTGTATTAATTTGTTTGTGAATAAAAGTTGAAACGTTTGTTGAAAATTATTTTCGAGTTCGTTCTACGCTCTGGTATTCCTAATAGTTAAAGAGGGCATTCGGTATTTTATTGTTAAACATAATTTAATTCGAAACAGTTTTTCAAACCTGTTCCTCAATATTTTGATTTGATTTAAATAACTTTTCTCGATGTCGACTTTCTTTCTTATCATTGCCAATCTGGTGAAATTGAATACCTCAATATTTTAGATGTGTGTCTATGGTAGTGGGGGGCGATATGCAAATTATTTGTCAGCGCTACGTTGTCATCCACAATAAATTCTGAAAATGCAAGCCACCCCACAGTTAAAATGACTTCGAATTTCACGGTAAACCGCGGCGTCTAAAATACTAAGAGCATCCAATAAGTTTCCGGAATGATTACAAAAATAATGGCTGTATGGGTTTCAGTAAAATCGATGCAGCCGCTTAAAAAAATAATTTCAGAAACTTTTTGGACGCCGCTAGTAGATTGGTTGCGCATCGAATCGTGAATTTGCATTTTTATTTTCGTTAGGGGAAATGCCGAACGCGTGCTGCGCTTGATTGAACTTACTTTTTGAAAGCCCCAAAGGAATGTCTTGTGTGTGGGGATTGGAGGGGGAGGGTTGACGCGAAATTCGGTTTGTTTTGGTATGTTACCACACGTACTTTGAAAGTTTGCCGAGTTGAAATTTGTGTTATTACTTATGTTAAATATTCGGCGGTGAGGGTTGGGAATGCTACTTGCTCTGAATAGCAAAGCGGTATGCCTTGAGAGACGTTTGGTGGGGGGAAGTGGTTACTCCAGTCTTACGACCTAAGACGTTGTCAGTGTGAAAACGGAGTATATTTTGGATTTGATTTCTATACACTTAAAAAATTTGCCAATTTTTTAATTCTACTCATTCGATTTTTAATCGATATGTCAGTTTCAGTTAATTATATAAGTATAATTATAATATCTCTCATATTGCTCCAGCAACATGAGGGCACAAGAAACTCACGATTAACATTGCATGTATTAAATCCATACAAAATACTGTATTACTTTATAGTTAATCATTGAAAAAAAAAAAAGAAAGAAAAAAAAGATAAAATTAAATTAAATGCAGGAGCAAGCATGCTCGGTATCGGTATAGCAAATAAACTTACCAAACAATTACAGTTACTGTAAACTATATATTAATTTATAAAATTAAATTCAAATATAAAGATATATGAGGGACATGCCTGTAGTCGTTCTATGTCTATACAAATATCTTCGATTGGTTCGTTTATATGCACTCGAATACATTAATAACCATTATATTACAACTTCGTCTTAACAGGTGAATATTGTTGGCTCGGTATCTGGTATTTAAAATAAATCAAAGTTTAACATTTTTAAATTTTATTAATTAAAATTAATTCAAAAGTAAGACTAGCATAATTAATATTAAAACGTGGTGCATTAAGGCAGTGAACAGCAGTAATTAGCAGGTTTTTTTGAAATTCAATTAATAAAATGTGTGGTGTTTGCCCGAGGTAGCTGTGGTGCTTTGTTTTCTTACAAGTCCAGAGCCTCGCAAATCACAGTTTAAGCTGTGCAGCCGGAAATAGACGAGAGGAGGTGGAGAAACACAAGACAGATGAACCGGTCACACTGCTGTTTGCGGGGGGATATCTTTGTTTTAACTATCTGTGCTTCTTCTCACTATGTCATTTCGCGGCCGCTTTCACACTCCGCCCACTAAAGAGACACGAGTGCTTGTTCCTCTTTTAGCAACTCTTTTTATTTCTCCTTTTTTTCTTACCTCGGTGGAACGAGGTTGGACTTAGAATGTTACGAGTCAATATCTCACCGGGAGATTTAATGGTGCCCAGTACGCACATCGTTCCGGCTTCTTTTTTTTTACGAGCAGATATTTTTTATTCTTTTTCCTTTCCTCGTGCTCGCTTGCTCTCTGTCTCGCTATTGTTTTAACGATGGAACCATGGAATCGTAAGCCTTATACTTAGAAATCGGTACAACTTGTCCCCGTTTGGTCACACTGTCGTCAGGTGGTTTTTAGGGATTTGTGATGGCGTTGGGAAATCAAATTTTTGTTGTTCGGTGTGTTTTTATTGTTTCGGTTTACGTTTTAGCGTTTCACTTTACACTACGTTTTTAGCTGTTTTTTTATCGACTGCGTTTTTTTAATTTTTAATGTTGACTTTTCTAACTGTTCCTTTATGGTTTGCATAAGAAAACATTGGCGGGGTAATCGCAAAAGTTATTTTTAGTGAATGGCTGTAGACACTGCTTTGCCTTATAGATTAGCTGCGAGAGAATTTAAACTAATATTTAACTAATTATAAAAACAAGTTGAATTCAGAGAGATAGTAAAACATTATTTTAAAATAATTTACTGTTAATGTAAGTGGTCGGGGGTATACAGAATATTTTGTTAAATTTAACCATTTTTTATATTAATTTTTTATTCTAACTGTTTTACTGACTCAAACATTTTTGTGTTTTTGTTTATCAAGCGTTGGACGTTACTGTTCTTTAATTATTTTAGCCAATTGTCTTATGTACTTAAATTGCGTACGATCTTAGGATTTAGTAGTTTCAGAGCAGTAGAAGTTGCATCTTACGAATTAAACTTTCTCGCTAATCTGCCTCACTGTCTTAGTACAAGATTCGTTTGGCATTTAGGTTTAAAATTAAACAAATGGAAACTATAAGCTATCGAATGCATTATCGTTTTATTGATAAAGTGGGTCATAAAGTAGCTTCTCGAAATTCTCACTGTGCTTAAAAAGATAAGTGTAGCGCTATGGAGCGTTCACACGGCCGCAATTACCCTTTATCACACAACATTTTATAACGTTGCGAATTATTTAGAAATATAATTGCGGTCACGTGAACGCTCCATGGTGCCACCTTGATCACGTGATAAGAGATATTTTTTTCGGTGCATACGGGTATTAGGCTAACGGTAAATACGCTCGTACAACATGTATAAGGCGGTTGTTTCAATGTAGCACGTGCATAGTCAGCTTTTTTCGTTCCAAAACACAGGTGTGCACGTGTGGTCTCAGCAGGTTACCATCACGTGCATTCCACCCGCAGTTCGCCACCCCCTCCATATCCCACGGTTAGCAATGATATTTCGCTATTTTGTTAGCGGCTTATACCGTATATGCGGATGAAGAAAACTGCTGTCATGTCGCAGTTAATCGTCCGCTGACATTGATGGATGCTGTCCCGCCATCTTTAATCATGCCACGCGGAGCTTATGACATGCGCCCGCGTTTACAGCCAAGAGTTTTGAATGGTGGGGTAGGGTGGTGGGGTAGTGGTGAGGAGGATGCTCTATAGGCCTATAGTGTGACATGTCAGGGAGGTGGGGTTGGGGGTGGGCTTGAGAAATAAATGCGGAATCGACGGAGTGAGTGGTCGGGGTGGGATGGGATATCATTCGGTCAAGTGCGCATCTGTTTGCAAGACAGTTAACTTTATTGCGATGGCGTTGGAGGGGTTTTCGAGCTTATTTCCCTGCGGATGGTCATGCTTCAACCACTCATTATTAGGCCTATAGCACTGCGCGTCAGATATATTGACGTGCAGCAAAAAATATGGATCATACAGGGGTTGGACAAAATAATTGAAACAGCTCAAATAAGGTGCACATAAAGATATGCTTCCATTATTTTGTCCAACCGCTTGGTTGGAGCGGGGAGAGAGTGAAGTATCGATTTGGACAGGGTGTCAATAGTTCCGATATCGATAAGTCAACACGATCGTAAATAAAATAAAAAAGTTTGATGTTGAAAGTTCAGATTGAAAGTTTGGTTCGGCTGATTTATGTGGTGGAAGAACTTGTGTGATCGCTGTAAATCTTTTTTTAGCTGTCGTTTTTATGATGGGAAAAGATTATGAAATAGATTTTGTAAAATATGAGTGTTTTTTTACGACACGTGAGAAGTTTAGCGGGTACTCACTCGTCACTTTTCCATTTCACCTTTCCAGTAGACTTCGACATTTATCCCCAGAGTGTACGTATCGACAGTGAAACTGTCTTAGGGAGCCCTAGGTGGAATAGCCTGTTGAAATAAGACACCTTTAACCTTTACTGGTCTTTTAACCCCCGCTATAGGCCCCCAAGTGGCTTCTTGCGGGTTCAAATTGTAAATGTAAATGTAAACCTGACCGCCCGCACCGCAGCCAGTTGCAATACCCACTGGGATAGATGGATCGTATCAGATACTAACTGGGTTGAAGTTTGAAAGATCATATTTCCAATCGTTACCGAATTGCATTTTACTTGCAACTTTCATAGGTTAAGCACTACATACTTCTCTGTTTTTGACGTTTCCGTTTTTCTGATTCAAATTCTGTGACCTCTGTAGAGAACCCACGCATATAACCCGGCGACCTACATCCACTCCACCCCACATAAACAACGAACCTCTCGTAAGAAGCCCACGTCTTTGGATCGTAATATCCTAAATGCATGAGTTTGCGTCGACAGAAGGTTAAAAAGCCAAACCTGTATTTTAGTTGACAGTAAATTGCTGAGCATTTTTGATCCGGGCAATATCCGGGCCTTCTCCGCTGAAGCGCGACGGTTGATTCGGCTGCTGCCTCGTCGTGCGTTGCTTGGGAGACGCTAGCAGTGTTGTGGCCCCGGCGAGAGAGAGGTTACTGGAATTGTTAACATTTCATTTTCGATTCGCTGCTCACGATTTTCAAATGCGAATTTGTTGTGGAATAAATATATACGTGGGGGAACCTCGGGATGTAATTGCAAATTGCTCTCTCTGGCTAAGGTCACCTAGCGATACGCAAAAGCGGCATCGTGCAACGACTTACAAGGCGTAGAGCGTTGAAAGCCAAGTCCTGAGTTTGATAAAAAAATGTCGTTGTGATCATAAAAGTCTTACCAACATTTCCTATTCACAGCTCTTCCAGGGGGCAACCTAGTAATTCTTACGTAGCCTAGGTCGGGATCTTTAAAGTGCATCTGGAATCGTACAGGCACGGGTCATAGTTTTTACTTCTATTTCGAAGGTGCCTTTCACGAATTTTGCTCTCCCGAAAAATTCCGGTAAATATATTTTTATTTGCATGAAAAATAATTAAATAAAAAATTATATTTCGGGAGTAGAACCTGCGATCACAGGTGTAGTAAGCCGGCTCGCTAACCATTATACCAATTATACCACTTGGAACTTTCTTTTACCAAATAAATAAAAAGCCCAATCATATTTCAACTTCAAATGGCCTAGAATTTTCTAGGCAGGTATGCAATATTTTCGCTTCACCCGGTTTGGTATTAACACAGGCGCTATGCAAAGCTCCGCCCGAATGCGGCAAATTGTAATGCACTTCTGCTATGCGGTGTAGCAACCATTAGGATGATCTGCGCAATTGTGAAGGTTATAGACGCATGTAAAACCGGACAGAAATACACTGCTACGTACGGGGTAAAAATAAACATTTTTATGAAAAATAAACTGCGACAGACCAACTACGATATAGAGGCCAGCAAAATACGAATTTCTCTCTCCTGAAAAGTAACAAATCAGGGGTTGTCAATTTATTCGTCTAAAAATATGGTAATTTGGTATACGCTTTGTCGAACTAAGATAATTTCCCCGTATTTACCGCTAGGTTTAGTGCTACGTCACACATTTGGAAGTTATCAAAATTCAAAATTGTTTTTATTAAAATATATACTCATTTTGAAATTCCAATTCCATTTTCACAAAAATTCCCCAAATTCGAAAACTAAAAAAATATCGGCAAAAGTAAAATTCCAATTTTTGAACTGCTAAAATGATTTCATATGGATGCATTAGTTTATACTTCGATGGTGCAGCTTAAAAGGCAGGTACTACACGGCGAGATAAAATGACACGTAAGTTATTGTCTTGTTATTAGGCTGAATCGTGAACTATCACCGTTGAAATTAGTTACGAAAATAACTGATTTAAGAACACATGCTTTTTTGTTTGGCACTCAGCCAAATGAGTAGAACATGTTTTGGAAAATTGTCGTCACTTCCGTTCACCGTATGGGTCATACTCCGCCAATCTTACCGGAGGCAGATCTTTGCGCAGCGTGAGCCGCTTTTCTTGTCGGCTTTCTTTTCGCACGGTGAGACATGCGTTGGCAAGAAGTTTTCTCCCCCCGATCTTGGGGTCGCGGATTTGCCGCCAAGTTGTTAGCAATTTAAATTCGTGTGCTTAAAGTGTCACGCCTGAAAGCTAGCCGTAATGAGGCATACTCAATCGCTTGACATCGACTCTGACGCGGGGCTTAAGGGGGGAGGGAAAGGGGAGGTGGGGAAGGGGGAATGGGGAAGTCGGATAAATACGTGTCGGTCGTAATGGCTTACACTCCAAGAAACAGATTTTGTGTCAAGGAAAATATATTTATTCATACACCTCTGAAACAGTCGTTAATAAAACTGGCCCTAATTTTTAGTTTGCGGTTTTTTGGCACACGTGTGTTCAAATATTATTAAGGCGAAAAATTGTTAACGGTAGTTTACTAGCGATATGGTATGGATTTTGCCAAAACGGTGGCGGTAAAATTACTAGCGGTAGTTTTATTTTTATTTTTACAATTTAAGTAATGCTTATCGGTTGTATTGCATATTTTTAAACTTCTGAAATTCGACGTAATTTTTTATTCTGTGTTGTGTATTGTGTTCTTTCTTTGGTATAATCTCATGAACAAGTCTAACTAATTGCAAGAAGTCAATGCTAGAAATGTACACTTCACGTTTTCTCAAAGAATTTCTCAAAAGTTTTGTAACGGACTTACCGTGTTCTTAGCTATTCTCTTTAGAGTAACTTTATGAAAATGTATTTTCCGTATCTTCAATCTATCTTAATAGAAATATAATATGATTTTTATTATCGCTCCACCAATATTGGCATGGAATGTAATTAATTTCGTATTAATTCACGGGAGCTCCAACCCATAATGAAGATGTTTCCCAACATGTCATTAAAAATGTGGAGTTGTGCCTATATCGAACGGTTCGTTGGCTTTCTACGAACTTTTAAACCCCATGTCTCCTCCCCTCACCATCACACGACGTCAGATTATTAGCTCATGTTAGTAGGCCACTCGATAGACCATTAGAATCGTAATTACAATCGATTGTTTCCATTCAGTGGTAGTGGTGTGGTGGTGGTGGTGGTGGTAGGGAGGGGATTAAATTAGATAGTGTCGAGGACTCGAGGTAGGATTTTGCATCGAGCCTCGATTCACTGCACCCACTATTTCAATTTGCATATGTGCTTGTGTGATGCAGCACGTGAACTATACATGCCACGTTGCACGTCCCAACCAAGTGCTTCTCTCGTAAATAAATCAAGTCAAAAGTATTTCGGTGTAGTCAGTGTTGGGTAAGAAAGGAACTGAAAAGTCCCGTTCCTAGGAACCGGTTCGTTTTTGAGGAAATTAGAAACGTTTAGATTTATTTTTATTTTTGAGGAACTGGAACGGGAACTGGGTCCTTTTTTTTTTTGAGGAACTGAAACCGAGGTTCCTTTTCTTCATTCAGAGTACCTTTTGCCAAAACCTTTAATTTTCTGCGAATTCAATTGCCTAAAGTGAGTAATGTTACAGCAATGAGTCCGCCGCCGTATGGGTCACACTTTTATCTACCATATGGGTCACACTTTTGAATTTTGGCTACCGTATGGCCAGACAAATGGCGTCGAAACATGATGACTGAATCACTGTTGAGCGTTCTCGAAATTGCCGTGTTCAACGCGATAGACCCTAGTGGGCCTGCAATATTCTGCCGCTAACCCAAAACCTATCGCGTACAAATTTCAAAAATATGACGTTAGATTAGAAATGCCCGGAGGTTGGGAACGATGTTTCGAGTCATGCATCACTCGGCGCGTATTCGGGACCGATAACGTGGGGAAGTTAGGAAATTGTATTTGAGTCGAGCGTTCGCATAAATTGTTGGGTGGTGGTTGGGGGGTGTTTGGGGGGGGGGGTGGATAGGGGAAACAGCCGGCTCGAGGGCTTCTTTAAAGTGAGATTGATTCGTTGCCGAGGCGCACGTGGCACCTACAAGAATATCGCTCTTGTAACCGCTCCATGCCGCGTTCATGTATTGCTCTTTTTAAGGAAGGTTCGTGAAATAATCGGAAATTAATTTTGTTATGGAGTTTTCGTGGACAGCAGATCTTTTTTACTCGGGTTTATTTATTCCAGCGACAATAAAAAAATATTTTCAAAATTATTTTATGAAATTGTAACAATCGTAACTTGAGATTACTACCCTCTTGTCTCCTTGAATCGTAATAATTTACTGACGAATTCGTTTATTTCATTGCTGGAACGAATTATCAAAATTAAGACATTTATTTGTCTATCTAAAGTGTCCCAAATACGACTCAGATAATTTATTTTAATTTTCAAACCAATTTTTTATCGTATTTGTAGTTAAAAGACTATGTCTTATAATTTGAAACTTCAAAAGTAGGTTTTATTTTTTTTTTCTTAATATTACATATTTTCTATTCTCCATTTATAATCTATTTTTGTTGTGTTGAGAATCCTTTTTCATTTTTTTACCGAGTAATGTTCAGCCGATTAAACCCGGTTTATTGGTTTGGTTGCAACCTGAATTTTTCTGTAGTTCGCATTATAACGAATTTTTCCTTTTTTGAACGGAGTAGAGCGGTTGGTGGTTGCTAACCGAATGAATGCAAGAACGCCAACTGTTTGCCTCTCTCTCTAAGCCTACTTCCCGAGAAACAGGATGGATTTCTTCGCTGATTCGCGTTTGTCTGTGCCCATTTGTAGCCCGTCATTTATAATTATTTTTTCGTTCAACTTGGCTGCATTTTTCCGGGCGTATAAGACATTTTTGTTCCACCCCACTCCACCACCCCTACCATAATTGTTGGGAGCTTTTCTCTTCCATATACGTGCCGCCGCCGAGCTTATGACGAGCGCACTATACAATATTACATTCGAATACTGTCCCTCTCTAATTGACAGCTGTTGCTACGAGCTTTAACGTATCTGTTCCACGAAACTAGGTATACAGGGTGTCTCTGCCTGTTGCCGCTTCTGGATTGGCATGGGTGAGGATCATTTTTGTGCGGTCGTCATAGTGTAAATGATTGTGGTGTAAAAAAAATATTCGCTGAGACAGATCATAGTTTAGTTAATGGCAATAATGTTCGAAATAAAATAATCTATGTCATCACCATCTCAGAGGGCAATTCAGCCGTTATTTAGTTGAACCAATATGGTTGGGGTGTAATGCATGAATACTGGACGTTACTTCCGTAAATTTTATTTTTGAGTAACTTTGTAACGGTATAGTAACTTCCGTTACTTTTATTTTTAGGAACTTTGTATAGGTTTAGTTACATTCATTTTTAAGTAACGGCAACTGTAACGTTTTCTTTTTGTTGATAATGAGAATTGTCTCAGTTACTTTTAAAAAGTGAACCAAAATGTTGACTGTGAGGGGCGAGTACAAACTACGAGGGGCTGTTTCAAACTATGAGGGCAGCTATAGACTATGAGGTGCGGCTTCAAACTATAAGGGGTGGCTACAGACTATGAGGGGCAGCCGCATAATTTGAGGTACGACTATAGACTATGAGGGGCAGCTGCAGACTATAAGGGGCGACTACAGACTATGAGGGGCAGCTGCAGACTATAAGGGGCGGCTGGCGGTAGAGCAACCACCTTGGGTTTATTCGAATTTTGGCACAGTATTCGATCCAGGGTTACTGGTGAAAATGTGCTCGTCCACAAATGCTTAAGTTTTTAAAGGAGGAGTATTTAATCTCCTGTTTGGGTATTATTCGCTTCAGTAATCATTGATTGCCAAAAAACAGACCCACTAAATGTATATGTTTTATGCAACTTCAATAGCGGCAAATTCAATAGCGTTACAAACATGAACTATACTGTACACAATCAGCTGGTTCTATTAATATTTCGTAAATCGATTTCTTCCTGTTGTCTTTCGAATGAGTCTCCCCGTTATGACACCACCACCTGCCTAAGTCGCACAGTTGGAAAGCCGTAAAGCCGGTCTATCAAACGCCTTCATTCGAGAATGATCAGTCAACCTGGTGCACCATCCTGAGGCTCTTTCCTGAAACTAGTCCGTGCGCGCACTCGCATCAACTTCTAGGGCCTAAAAAATTCTTCGAAAAATAATCTTGACTCGTTATGCCAGTCGTGTCTCGGTGATGAAGTAATAAAGGCGAAGGTACGCTTCGTTGCCCGGTTGCTCTTTCAATTGGTCTTTCCGGGTTCGATTCCCGACGCAGGTTCTCTCGTTTATTTTTTATTTTTTTTTTTTTTTTTTTAATTAACCGTAGCGCCTAGTGCCCCACAGGACTACTGCACCC
>JAUJYS010003964.1:0-12475 GCA_033995665.1 Melogona broelemanni | reverse complement strand
ATCTTTAACGTGTACCTGACAACGTACAGGCATAGGTCTCACGGCTTTACCTCCATTCCAAAGAAAGGTACACATTTTTCTCGACCGAAAAATTCGGGAGGTACAGGCTGGAATCGAAACGAGATCACGTACATAGAAGGCGAGAACGTCCCCAATACACTACCGAGTAACAACGTCATAATTAGGACACCCATTCGCGTAGTAAGGATACCCACCACTAGATGCCACCACCGGTTTTATTCTCTCAAAACGTGACTTCCAGCTGTGACATCAAGCATGACTTAATAATATTTTCGTCTATGGTAATTGTAAGTTATATGGCGTAGCGTAGCGGTACGGCATTGGATCATTAACCATCAGATGACGGGTTCAAATCCCGACTTTAACTAGAACATTTTTTATTGTCCTTTTTTGTCGTAGCAATAGTCTTTACACAGTGCAATATCACGTAAATATTAACAATAACCCTTTTTTTTAACAGAGGTCCACACTGTGTCATTATGATTTCCAGGACGGTTACCTGGGCAAAGGTATAAATTTCTAATTAAAAAAAAAAAATTCCCTTCCCATATCCAAGGCGAAGCTGGGCCCTTTTGTCTAGTTAGATAGATGTAAATATCATATCGGAGATTATGAATCCATGGGCTAGAGAACAGAAACAACTGCTAGCCCAAGAAATTTAATTATTTGCGCTCACTGCTGAAACATTGATGAATGAACGACGCTGACATTAAGTGAATTGAGAAATGGAAATACAATCGCAATAGACGAGTAAAAGTTTTGACTCATTCTCATATTATTCTGAAAATTAACTTATCAAACAATAATATTACGAAGCATGCTGTTAATAGCACTATTTCATTCGACGAAATTAATGCAATTTCAATAAACCGTGCCACGCTAACTTTAACAACTTTCGATCATTTTATTGTAATTTTTCGAAAAAGAATTTCAGTCCTAATTTTTTTTTCAAACTTAACCTTTCTTGTTTTACTATTTTCAATTTTTTTAATTTCACAGTTTTTTGTTATTTCGTATTTTATATTTTTTAATAACCGGACGAAACTTCAATAAAACATGTAACATTTCTTTGTCGACGAAGGGCTATTAAAATAGCAGTAAGTGTTTCTTCAATGCTTAAGTAAAAGCAAATTTGTACAAATTCTAAAAAATTGCGTTTCGTTAAAAAGGTTTATCGTGGGGGGAAATGGGCGGTTAAACCTGTGTATGATGGTGCGATAGCGTGCTATTCGCAAAGCTCCCCCTGAATGTGGGCAAATTGTATGACACACGCGCGCAATGCAATGGGATCCCAATGCGATTTAACAACAGTTAGACTGAGAAGCTCATTTAATATGCGTCTCTCAAAGGGTTTCAAATGATTTTCAATTCTTATCCAAATGGATTCGCTTAGATTTCTTCCCTTGTGCTATGGTAACAGATCTGAATATATTTAGAATAAAAGTATGGTTCCATTTAGATAAAATTGCATTTGAAGTAGCTTGATAGAAATGTGTTCGCATTTGAAGAAACAAATTTTGAAGAAGTTTGCAAATATCGTTTCATCAAAATATCGTTTTATCAAATACAGCTGACGTTTCACATTACAAAGATGCGTTTTACGATTCAAAGAGATGCATGATTAGAATGCAAAAGGCGAAATGCTCATTGCAATTTAAAGTTAAGCCCAGGCTCAATAAACATGGATTTCTCGGAGAGAGGCGTTTCTACTGTTATTAATTTTGCTGCTGTATGCTTACTGTTAATTCATTTTTATGCTGCTTACTCTTATTCATTTTGCTCAAGTTCTATTCGAAATCGAGGATTTTAGTGGTAGAGAAAACAATTTTTGTATTTAGAGAATTGCCATCCTAAATATTGTGTGTTTTATTGGTTGGAATTGCACTGGACACTGTAGTTCAGTAGATTCGATAACGCTATGCAAGCTGCTTGAACACAATTTATCTTAGTTATTGAAAGCTTACGGCCTCTATCCTTAAAAAAATTCGTTGGAGAGAGTATTCGTTGTTCGACAGAAAATGCGCGTCGTCATGAGAGGAAATTCCCAGACGGCGCTCGGATATTAATATCACAATGCCAAGAATTTTTGTAACCAAAAACCGCGCATGTAAATTGCCAACAAATTCGTAACACCACATGCGAACGTGTGCTTCACCGTACTGAAATTTGAGCATGCATACGAAATCCTTCCCGAATATACAAGAGTACAAGAAATCCGCTTATACACATTCAAGCAAAGTTCGGGCTAGGTTGATCTATACGAGTTGCTGTTTTTAAAATGGTTTAGTTAAAAAAGGACCACATTAAAAAATTTCTATGGATTGAATGAAACAAAATGTAGTCGAAAATGAAAGAACTTTACACAGAGTTACTGTGAAAACTTTGTTGTATGTACGAACAAAGTTAATAGGTGTATCCCTGACCATTGGGCCATACGGCATACGGCAACAATTCGTGATGATAAAATCCTACGCCAGGATTTTTAAGAATTAAAATCTCATTTAAAATTTAAGAATGGAATTTTAAAATAAAAATCTCATTCAAATTAAAATCTCAAGGATTTTTAAGAAGTCTCAAGGTTTCGTGATAATAAAATCCCCAATAGTCAGGGATACACAGATTAACTTTATTCGTATTTTATAAAACGGCTCCTATCTTCAGTCATTAGTTGTATGTGTTTTTTTACATACCAGTTACATGCACGCATCAATTACAATTTATTTAAAAAAATGTTTCGAAAATGACATTTGCCATTAAACATATAAAATATTTAGGCCAATACCTTTACAATTAAAAATCACCCTGTTTTATGCGATAAAAAACGGTATATTAATATTTGGATCTGTATGAACGTTTTATTTGTTAGTGGCATTGGGATGCGCATGAAAACATGTTTTGTTTAAGCTCATTCATCATCAATCATATTTAAATAATAGATGAAATGATTCAATTTTGTACATGCAAGATAAACTACAATATAGCACTATTCGGAAACACGTTTTTAACTTCTGTTGCTCCATATCGATTACTAATAACATATTGCTATTATCGTTCAAAATCGATTTTCTTAACTTTGCTTTATGTGTGAAATGGTGCTTGTTTCTAAAGCAAAAAATGTCCTAATCCAATTAAGCTTGAATTGGCAACAATCTGTATATATATAAATGTGGCTGATTGATGATCGCGAAATTGTACAATACAACTTGTCCTTCAATTCACTTCAAATAGAGAATTTTCACACAATGTTACAAAAAAACGAATTAAACACATTTAGACAATCTGGCAGTTTTAACTTGGCACTGGCTCGCTTTTTGAGACGCGCACGCGGCGGAAGTGTTCCCGGAAGTGACGTCATGACTATCCAGTTCCAATTCCTCCTCATCGGCGTCATGACTGGGAAAACTCACACTGTCCCTGCTATCGTACACGCTGTCCGAGTTTGGTTCCAGTTCGTCGGCGGACAACCAGCGCCGCCAGCGAACCTGGTGGCCGCAGCACTCGCCGTCACTGGCTCTCGCCTCGTCATTTCGACCGCGGGGGGCGCCACCGTTTATGGCAACGCAACAGTTCGTCGATGGCAGCCGTTCCATAGAGAGCGACGATCGCAATTTCGGCGCGGGAAACTCGTTCCGTTTCGCCGCCGTCGAATTTATCGATCTCCCGTTCGCGTCTAGCGTCTGAAGAACTACCTGCTGCCTTTGTTCGTCCGGGTAATGATGGTGATGTGGATGGTGATGATGATGGGTTTTGTTAAACTGTAATAAATTACCGAAGGAGGCGCTCTTACGCAGTGCGATTGCGCCCGACTCGTTAGATGCGATCGTCCGCGCCAGACCCGCGTGGGGGTGAGCGGTATTTTTTGTCGACGCGCACGGGAAAGGGGGAAAACGATGGGGATGCTCGCGGATGGTGGGCGGCGTGTCCACCGTCTGCGGCGAATTGAGTTCCAGATACACGGCCGAATCCGGCGTGATGTCCTGCGGGTTTTTGATTTTCACCACTGTGGGATAGTAAACGTCTCGTTCCAAGGGTAGAGACAGGTTAAGGTTATGGGGGTGCTGCTGCTGCTGGCCGATACCGCAGCATGGGTCCTTGATCTCGACCCGATTGTCGTCGTCCTCACTCAGGTACATGGAGTTCTGTTTCTCCGATTGACCACTAGCGCCGCTCGGCGGTCGACTACTGCCGCTGCTTCCGCTGACACTACTTCCGCCGCCTCTGCATCTCACCTCCAGAGTGTCGTGCGGTGGGATGAGCTGCGTGGCGGCGTAATGGTGGCCATTTCCGGTGGTGACGTCACTGGCTGTCCGGAAATGGTGTTGCGTCATTGTAGTCGTCCTGGGTGTGACGGAATCGAGTAGGGAGTTGGAGACGAGTCGAGGGAGGAAGTTTGTCTTCGTACAATTGATGATGTCCCCAGCTCCTGAACGGTCAACCGTGGCATAGGGGTCATTTCCGGTACCACGTAGGAACCGGTTGTATCGTAATGAGTCCTGAAGCACTTTGTCCTCACAGTGTCCACTTTCGGGGAGTTGGGTTGTATCTACTCTATGCGACAGGTGACTGCTAAAAATGTTTTTTACACTTCCATTGTGAGGTGGTCGATGGTGGTGACGGGGATGGTGGTGATGGTGATGGTAAAGTTTGGGGTAGAAATGATCGTGGAAGTCACGGCTGGGTGAAGACATGCTGCCGTTGGGGGACATCTCACCGGGGCTCGGACTGTACACGTAGAATCGCACGTCAAAGCTATTGGCGGCGCTCTCCGAACTGCAGGAAGTGGAGCTGTTGGCGACGTGCCAGGATCGTTTCAACTGAGTACCACCTGCGAGTGCCAAGGCTCCTTGAGAGCCATGGTAGGGGGAGAGGGTATTGGTAGAGTGAGAACGGTGGTGATATGAATTGCTCCTCGAGTATTTATTGACAGCTGAGATTAAATCTTGATCGTCTTCATATTCAAATTCCTCATCATTGCCCTCCTCCTCCTCAACGTTGTTGTCGCCTCTACACATCCTCAGAGGAGTTTTGATTTCAGGCAGGAAGTAAGATTTGCCACTCTTGTAACGTCGGCTGGTCGAGGAGGACTCGCCTGCTGTGATGTGATGACGAGATTGTGTTTTTGGCTGCATGCAGCGGTGATGCTCCAGAAAGTTATTTTGTGTTATGGATGAGAGGGTAGCGTTTCCTTTGCATGGAGATGGAATATAGACCTGGGTAGCTCGTGAAACCATCAACACTTTATTGGCAAAGTCCTTCACTTTTCCTTTGTTCTTTTCACTGCCGCGCTGAGATTTTCGTTTCTCCATGAATTTTTGTCGACAGGATGCTGCAGCATTTGTGAATGCCGACGACGAAGTTGTCGATGTGGCGATGCAAGGATAGTTTTGCTGATGGCCAATGGAATTAGCTGATGGAATCGAGTCTGTAATCGCATCGATGCTCTCCTGTCCACTGCATCCATCCTTGTTTGCATGTCTGGATTTACGTTTGGCGGATTTCTCAAGGAGGCGTTTGTTCAAGTATCTCTTGCGTGATGGCTGCTGAAAGTTGAACCAGGTGTGTCCTTTGTGTGCTGGAACGGCAGGTACTGATGGTGTGCTCTGAAGGATTTCTTTGCGGACTGAATGATGAAGTCGTCGGTGATCTTGAAGATTACCATCCCGAAGAGCTACAAGTCCATCAACACCCTCAGAGATATCTTGAATATTGTGCTGTTGGTTGTGGTGTGAATGCTTCTGATGGCTTAAGGCTGGATGTTTTTGACTGCCACAGTTTGTTGCTAATGCAGTATTGGGAACATTGACATAATCAGCCTTGTTGCCTCCCAGAATGCTGCAGATTCGAGGAGAGGTGGAGAATTTAATTGGCGTCACCGACAGTCCATGTTGGCCATTAATACCGAATGCAGTAGCAGCGACATTTCCTGATGATGACGAAGAAGATGATGACCTTCTGGATGTAGTCAATGACCTAAGACTGCTGACTACTGCAGATGACACATTTCTCCCCTTACGCTGCAGTGCCAATGTGGATGACTTAAACTGCGCTTGAAGACGTTGAGGTGACACCTGCGACAGTCTCTGAAAAGTTTTTAGCACCGGTCGAACAGTTGCTGTGTGGAAGTAATGATGACTATGCTGAGGATGCCGTGTTGTAATGTCATTGGTGATGGATTCTGATGGATGCATGTCAACCGGGTCAGAGGAATCCAGGCAAGATGTATTGGTGGCCACTGCCTTTCCTCCATTGTTGTAGCTGCGTTCCCACCTCTCAAAGGTGAAATGAGTACTGCTGGACACTCCTCTACCACCAGGAACAGAGTTACCACCATTTCCATAAATGCCAAAAAACGAGGATGGAAATTCTGAGTCACGTTCACCACCACCACCTCCTGCTAGCCTCTCAATAACGTCATAGTCTTCACCAATGTCCGCACCACTCACTGTTCGACACCTGTTATCAATGCCTGAGCCACCACACCGTCGCCGAAAGCCACGCTCAGACAGCCGACGGAGATGCTGGGTGGACGTCTGCCACACATCACGCCGGAAATCCCAATCAGCAAAGCGCCTGCCCAGAACTGACCGACACTGATGACCACAGTGACTCCAGCAGTGGCCACAAGCCAGACAAGCACACATTCCCACCTCAAAGACACAAGTCACGTTCTGGTAGATCCACCAGGATGGTGAGCCTGTCTGCCCCAGAAGCAAACTGAGAACCATGTCCTCAGAGTAGATCAGACCATACACGAGCAGTGCATTGTGTATAAGTAGCAGGCAAGAGGTAACGCAGAGGGATCGAACACATAAGCACAGGCATGGCTTGGGAATATTGCGAGGCAGTTGGGTACCCTCAATGTGTAGTTTGGTCAGTTCAGTGCGTAAAATCTGACTCTGTTTGCGTTGTGAATCCTTGTAGAGGCGACCATAGAGCAACCAGCAGAGAATGATGAATGACAGGCTCCACAGAACACTCACTACCTTGTGTACCAGGATCATATAGTAGATAGTGGCGCCCTCTGTTGGTTGCCACACACTACCCACCACAGCAATGGCGACCAGAAGGGAAGATGTAATTAGGGTGTAGGGTACCACAAATGAATTGACTGCTAGTGGCCGTATTGGTCGAAAAATCCACCACTGCACCTCACTGAAGGTGCAAGCTCCACCAAAAAGCAACATGATAGCCAGGGTGACCAAGAAGGTGAGGAGTCGTACACTGCCACGGCGTAGGATAGACTGATGTGTCTGTAGGCATCTGCCTGTAGAACGTAACAGCATCGGCAGATGCAGAACATACACAGGCATACGTTGCTGAGAAAGAAGTACACTCGTTGCACCACGTTCAGACACAGGACAAAGTGCAAGAGGGAGTAGGAGGATAGGATGGCCAACAGGCAGAAGGCAATGCCAAACACGTGATAGTGCCACGACCAGGCGTTCATGGAGATTTTGTGTAATGGATCATTGAAGGTGGCGTTGTTGTCATCCAGAGTGTCAGCAAGAGGAACCGTCAGTGAACCGTTGCTAAAGTGGGTGCCAAACGTGGTTAAGTTTGATGATGGGTTATGTGCAATTGTTATATTGGTGTGAGACAGTTTCTGATTCACGTTTCTATTTATTGCACTTTTCGAATTGTTATTTTCGGTCTGATTAATTTTTTTGGTAGATAGTCGAGTTGGGTTTGTCGGCGACGGATGTTTTATCGATTTGGATGGTGTTAGTGATTGAGTGGTGGATCCACCAGCGGACATGAAAGTTGATGATGAGGATCCACTTTGAGGAGGCCGTCGCGTGACGGTTAAATGAGGGAGAGCATTGACTGACGATGGTTGGCCCATGTCGGACACAAATAGTGGCTGCGTGGCCATTGGCTGACCCGGATGAGGCACTATAACACTCGCATTCAAGTTCGATGGCCGTGCCACCACCGGAGGATTTATAGTGGTGGTAGATGGCTTGTCGGAGGGTAATGGCGTCACCACTTCGATGTTCGAGCCGGTGAAGAGAGTCTGAGCAGTGGTGCTGGTGGTCATGGAGGTCCCATTACCCTCAGCGCTGGGGTCGAGCTTTATCCATTGATCGGCGGAACGCTGCGCCCTGCGACCGTCACACCTGGTACATAGCAGTTGCAAAATTACGATGACGAAGGCGACCATCAGAAACGTCGGTGCCAACCGCCATCTCTTGCTATTAGGGTTTGTGGTTACTCCGACGTAGGCGCTACAATCGGATGAGGTGGCGATTGGTCGATGGCAGGAGGCCACGGCTACGTGACGCGTTTTGCGGCGACTCGAGCAAAGCATGGTGACGTACCCGACTCCAGTCTGGTGACGCCACGTTAACTGGAGAATATCGCTGCTAGAATGTTTTCCGTATTATAAAATCTCGTTTTTTTCGTTGCCTCTTTCAAAAAAATGTGTCGTTTTTCTGATTCGTAATATTAATGTCACTCGCTTGTTGGCGCACGACGTGGAGTTCTTTTTTGGTGCGGTGCAGTCAGAGAAACGTGCCAGAGTTTCGATTTCCAAGCTGTCGATAAATGAAACACCAATGTTTCACGTTCCCTTTCTCGCTGTCTTTATTTTTCTCTCAGCCGGATGCAATGGCCCCGCCGACGGATTTATCGGCAGCCCTATATATAGAAAGAAAAAGAACAAATTAAAAAGAATCAGTATTGTGTTTTTTCGCATTTCATTAGACGGGTTTTTGCTCTCCCTCCAAGTGTATATGAGGTAGTATAGGACACAAGGCAAATTGCTCAAAGCTGCCTTAGCACATACAAATCTAATTAAGAGAATTGGTGATGCACACTGACTGGGAGGATATTGGAAAACGTCTCCGAAAGAACTTTTTTTTTACCAATTGAAATATATATTGACTTTTGTCGTACGCGGGCACGTAGAAACAATAGAAACTCGAATGACATCTGTTCATGGCGGCAGAAAAACTGGCTGGGTAAAAACGCAAACGGAATTAATAAATTAGAATAAATGTGTGTGCGCAAAGCATTCGCAGCAATGTAAGCGCAGTATAGATGTATACACGTATTTCTTACAAGAAATCACGGACCAAAAACCAATTTATTATTACAGAGCTATAGAAGTAAAGCAACTAAAAAGAACACACATTTCGTTGTAAGGTATTGAATAGCCAAGACAGCTCACGTAATGCGATCATATTAGATAAATGTGTTTTGTTGAAAGGCTGCCTCGAAATAGTTATTAGTTGGATCAACAACCTCAGTGTTGCGAATCGCGTAGAAAGTTATTTTGAAAATTCGTACTACTGGCACGTACGCAACAATATAAAATTCACGTACATTTCAAAGAAACAAACGACGAGAAATAAGCATAACAAATATTATGCATTGTCCACAATAAAACAATAAAGTAGCTGAAATAAAATTAGGTTGTCAAGTTGAAAGAACAATGAATGATTAAAAATTTCTTCAATAGTTAATTTTTTTTAATATATTCATCGAAAGAAGAAATTTAAATTTTGATTAAATTAAATTAAAATTTTTGGTCAAAAGCTTTCACATGGAAAGCAGATTTAAGGTTCTCTCAGTAAGCTTTAAGTCAAATAAAATAATATCAGTTATATTCTCAATAAAATATTCTTAATAAAATAATCACAATAAAATATTTATCTACATGTAATTTATATAGCAGTAAGCTCTAATTCAACTGAAATATTCAATTTCTTAAAAGTATTCTCAAATTTTTGGCGATAATATATTGTCCATTATTTAAGTTGAAAAGCTAAAAAAAAAAGAATTTCTTTACAACCTTCTATCTCCATTTCATGATGTTCATGCATGAACATCTGTGAAATAAGCTAGTGGATAACGGCTCAATATACTATTGATTTAGACCACATATTATTTGAGTTATGTGCTTCCAAGTCGCATGCGATTTCCGTGGACCCGCCAACCCCCAAATATGACTTTTAGGTGCTAAAGAATTTAGATATCGCATGTGTCAAACGAAAAAAAAATTGCTGACTCTCAGTCTAATGAGGAGACGTATCCGTGACACACGCGAAACTAGAAAATATACCTTTTTTGATCCATCCCCCTTTAAAAATCAATCTTTGTTTGTTTCCCGCCCGCTTTTTTTTTTGCTCTAACGCCAAAAGCCTCGGCGTTCTTGCGCTCTGATGATAACCCAAACGCGCGGATGTGAAAAAAGTCTTGTTCCGTAGAAACTCATTCCCCTTTTGTTAGTCTTGCTACTGTACGACTTCTAATCGCCAAACGAAGCCACCAAAACGCATAAGGTTTTTTTTTTCTTGCTTTTTTCTTGGGTCGTTATACTCGTACTTGGTAGAAACTTTCTTTTCTCTAGCGAGGGTGAATGTTATTCACTGCAAAAACGTTATGCCATTAAGAGGAGTGACGCAATTTATGTCGTAATGCATTGGCGCCAAAAAACACCCTAAATGTGTATGTAGTTGTGTTAAAATTAAATAAATATCGAAATATTAAAAAAAAAAATCAAGTTTGCGTATAAACGTGTTTTTAAAATATCTACTTTTCAATTTAGCTTCTGGAGAAAAGCTCACAATCCTAGGTACAATTCGGTAGTATTTTTTGTCAGTAGGTTTATATGAAAAAAAATACCAGTAAGTTTCACACTTAGTAATGGAATATATAGCTTTCTCTCTATTTGGTGGCAAGTACTTGTTATTTAAGCTGTTATTCTGCCATCTATTTGATTTGTGAAGTATTTATTAGGACAGAATCGTACTGATTATTAATTTTTTCCTTTACAATGAAGAAATAAAAAAATCCAATAAAGTCAGCGTGCTTTTGATTCGACATAGACCATCATCACCTATTGTGGTTTGTGAAGGACATTGTATCGTCCACGTCAGGGACGCGACCGTTGAACTGTCTGAAAGCCCCGCAAGGCATACATGCTAATTAGAGCTTAGTCGTGGGGGAGGAAGCGTGGCGTCTTCTCGCGTTGTTATTCGCTAATTAAAAACTGTAAAGGCCTAATTAATTAATTAGCTTCCAGGCGCGACGGGAGCTAGGGGGGTGAGGGCGCCCTATTTTTCTGCGCGCCATTGCACTGACAAGAAGAGAGAGTTATTGGGCTTGGCTGTGACACGGCGGATTTGCCGGCAAATGTAGCAAACAGTGCAACCGCAATAGTGAGCCGACAAAGAGGGGGAACGTCATGCTGCAAGGCGTCAAGTTAAGTCCTGACGGAGGCCGTGCGAGCGTCACAAAATCCAATGACGTGCTTGTACAGCGTTCCGGTCAAACTGATTCGATCCTAATTTTCGCCTAAAAGGTATAATATTCAGATTTCGTCCTCCTATCGCCAGAACTCATTAAGTTAACCCGGACATGTTTCTACTCGTCATGACTAAAGTATAACCATACTGGGATTATAATCTTAGACACCAGATGGCGCTACAGTCGAGTAGAATGTAATCGGGAAAGCGACAAAACGAATAGGTTTCTTTTGTTTACACATTGACATTTCGGGAAGATTGTTGGGTAAATAAGATCCACTTACAACATTTTCCAACAACAATCTATGAATAGCGTTCTGATTTGTAAGGCGGGATTCCGAAGTTGCATCTTCTCTCACTAGATGACATTTAAATGATCGAGAGAAACTGGTTAGCACGATCATTTTAATTAATATCGCTTCCAAGAAATTAACACAGAAACGTTAAAAATAATATTGCAAACTGTTCGACTAAAAATCACTCCCCAATGTCATCATTCACGTGAATTTGAAGCGAACTCGACTTCGTAGTGCTTTCACATTTTTTAAATGAAAAAAAAAATAGGAATGAGTTCCGAAGAGGTGACAGTTTGGATCACTAGATGGCGTTTGAAGGTTCGTGAGAACAATTATTTTTAACAAATCAGCTGTAATAAAGAAGTCTTGTTATCTCAACGACTCGTCTGAAGTATTCACTACACAACATAGTTTTTCTATTAAATTACTAGAAATGCAAGTTTTGATTCAATTTAGAGAGGGTCGGCCAAATAAAGGCGAACCAGTGTATCAACGTCGTCACAGCTTACCCATCACGCGCCAAAATTAAATCCTATTTTGCATGTTGTAATTGGCACGCTCTCTCCGCCTTCGCTGCAGAGATTTTTTCCCCCGTGATTTCTATAGGTTGCAAACTGCATTGTTGGCGCTCGTTGTATTTCGCCACACTCGTGTTTCTTTTCTAAACAGACAAAAACATAATCGCGAGGGATTTTATTTCCTCCGTTCCTGCTCAAGAATCGTCTTTGCGATTTAATTGCTTGCTTGTAATGTAAATGCTTGCTCGAGACATGCACGGTTGTGGAAAACAAAAATCGTATTTTTTTATATTAAATATGCTCGATTAATGACACGCAGTATCAAAAATAGTGAAAGTGTGAAGCTCGAGTAGCCACTACATTGGTTGGTTGGTTAGTCAGTCCTGGGACT